>PVHP010019024.1:0-32343 GCA_004024765.1 Zapus hudsonius
CAGGAGAACCTGGCTGAATACTAGGCTATCCATGGTCCCCTGTCACAAGGACTGATCCAGACGACCCATGGAGGAGGTTATCCAGTGGAGGGGGGAGGGGAGGGCAGTGGGGAATTGGGGATAACAACTCATTGTTTGCCCACGAAATGTTGTAACTCATTATGGAGAATAAATTTTTAAAAAATTAAAAAAATAATAAAAGTATCTGAAATGAAGCCAGGAATGGTGGTGCACTCTTTTAATCCCAATGCTCTGGAGGCAGAGGTAGAAGGATTGCCATGAGTTCGAGGTCACCCTGAGACTGCATAGTGAATTCCAGGTCAGCCTGGGCTAGAGCAAAACCTTACCTCAAAAAACAAAACCAAAAAAGAAACAAAGAAAAAAGAATCTGAAAGGAGTGTCTGGCTAGGATCAGCAAGCATAGGCATTTGCTTGCAAAGCCTGTGTCACCTGTGAAAAGCTGGATGGACATTCATTTGCAGCAGCAAGAAATCCTGGCACCCACCCACACCCACACCCACACTCACACCCACACCCACACACACACACATACATGTGCAAATAAAAATTTTAAAAGAATCTGAAAAGATATCAACACTGAAAAGGAATAATTCTCTTTTTTAACCTAAATACAATGTCACTAAAGCAAGTATGAATGTTCAGTTTGGCATATAATTTTTGTTTTTTTTTCAGACAGGGTCTCTCTCTCTCTCTCTCTCTCTCTCTCTCTCTCTCTCTCTCTCTCTCTCTCTCTCTCTCTCTCTCGGTGGCCTAGGCTGGCCTTGATCTTGTATCCCTCCTACCCCAGCCTCTTGAGTGCTAAGGTGATAAGCATGCACCACCAGGCCCAGCTCCTATATAGAAATTTAAAAGTATTCAGATTAATGTTCCAGAGCACATCCCAGGAGGCCAATGACCAAGTGCTCTCTTGGGTGACTAAGGCTGGAAACCTCAGTTGGTAGAGTGCATCGCCAGTACATCATAAAGCAGGTGTGGTGACACACACCCAGAATGTGAGCTCTCAGGAGGTGGAGACAGGAAGATCAGAAGTTGAGGGTCATCCTCAGCTGTATAGTGAATTCAAGGCCAGCTTGGAAAATGTCAAGAAAAAGAGGGGGACGTTATTTAAGTAACAGAAACACTCTATCAGAGTGTAGTCAAATTTTCCAAATGAAATTATGAAAAAGACCTAGAAAGATCTGAGCCTTTTAAAAACGGTTGGTCAGAATATTTAAACACCCCACCTCCCCAAGGCTATTTACAAGATGATGGGTAAAATTACCATGTCCTGGTGATTCTGACAAGTTAATTATTATTATTCTGTGGACTGACCTAGGTTGGGGGGAGAGGGGGTTTGGTTTGCTATTTGCCTTGGGATGGGTGAGCATGTCTCTGCTTCCCTGCTTCTCCAAGATGAGCACTATCACTTCCAAGTTGACTCCTACAGAGCTCACGGCCAGGGTCACAGTGTCATGAACACCAGCTCTGCCTGATGGATGAGTTCATCAGCTACCAGCACCATGAGAATTATTACAACTGGGATGTGCGGCGTTTACCCATCTGAATTCCATGCCAGTGAGGTTTGGAGAACTTCCAAAGACCCCACGTAACTGTGGCCAAGTTGTAGGTCAAGGTAATAGAGACCAGAGCTTAGCCTGAAAAAGAGACAGATGCAAGGAATCCACGGGGACCCACAGGGAGCAGGAGTTGAAGCCCCTGGCTAAAAGTGTTGGGGGAGAGGGTACTAGGGCAAAGCAAACTGGCAGAAGTTTTCAGGCAGGAAGTGGAGCCTCCAAAGATTATGTGAGACACTTAAAAGGTGTTATTGGAGTCAGCCAAGTCTTTAACAGGAGGAAAGATGGAGGGGTGCTCTGCCAAGTCCTGTAGTAAAGACAGAATAAAGCCAAACCCTAATCACCACTGTGAACCTGCTGATTGGGAGCCATCAGAGGAGGGATCATGGATGGAAATCCAAACTTTATCTCAGATAGCACTTTTCTAAAGGACTTCAGAATGATGCCAAGAATTCTACCATAGCACTTTCAACATTGCCAGCCATGCCCTGTACACAAGCAGTTAAATAGCACATGCAAGCAATTATCCCTTGACTTCCTTGGTTTGACCATGCAAGCCCTGAATGAGCCCTGAGAAGCAATAGACTCACCAACAGAGGCAGAGAAGGAGGCACCGCAGTGCTGATGGAAATCCAAGCTACAATTTCACCAGAAGAAGCAGGGGAAATTCAAAAGGTCCTCCAGCTACTGCAACATTGGATCATATTTGTGAAAGGTGATGTGAAACAATTCTGAAATTCTACTCATTTTGTTTGGCCTTCTATGCCCTTAAACTGTGATGTCACAGACATTCACATGTGAAGGCTTTTGTCTGTCTCCAGGACACTGACCCTGTTTCTTTGTATTCTCCAGCCCCCCTTCCACTTCCAATGAAGCTCATGAGCGAGCAGGTCAAAGAATATGCTACCCATGAAGTCACAGGCCCTCCAGCAACCACAAAGATGGGTGAGGGATCTGAGTAGAGACACTTAAGTCTTATATAAAATAGAAAAGACATCAAAACAGTCTGAGCTCATGTGTTTAGGGCTACCTCCCTATGCTCCTGAGCAATTAAACTTGATTATAGCCAACAGCTCCAGTCACAATTATCAGAAGCCCATAGCAAGAACATCTCGTTAGGAAGCTATTTATAACCTGGAAGCTTTTTCATCTTTCTCCCTGGGATTAGCTTTTCCTTTGTAAGAAGGATATCAGCAATCATCCCAGACACAAGGAAGCAGATTCTGTGCATCATCGGGGTGTGAGGTGGGAGATCCCTAAAAAAGGGTGGCTGCCTACTGTAATGAAACCAACATGCTTTGTCCTCTCTGGCTCAGGATCAGCCCAACATAAAGGGCTCCAAGCAGGTGCAATCAACCCACAGAACACAGCTTGCGGGGCAAGCAACTGGTTCAAACAAGCCACAAGAGTTGAGCCCGCCAACTACAGCAAAAGCTCACACCACTTTCCTGAGCAGTATTTTTTTAAGTAACAACAGCCTTATTTTTAAGTGCTTAATTGCATGCCTCACCAACCTCTGTCTTAAATGCATTCTATGCTTTAACTCACAAGGGCATGCTATCATCTTTGTATTAACAGAGGTGTAAGGACTCTGGGGTACCTACCCCAGGTTATATACCACTGGCCAACACAGAGCTGGGACTGGAACCGAGATAGCCAAGTTCCAGTTCTCACTCTCTTGACCACAAAGAGTCTTTCATACACTCTCATCTGGAACTCTACCATGGTGGGTCTGGAAGAATAGGAGAGTAGTGTTCTAGGCACTAGACTCTTGAGTCCTCTAAGTTGTGTCCACTCATTTACAAATGTCAGAGATGTCATGTGACTTGTTGGAAGACACACAGATGACAATCATTAAAACTCCTTGGTGTCATCTACCAGAGCCCAAGAGAAACTGCAGAGGAAGTGGCACATGAATACTGTTAGCCTGACAACTAGTTCCAGGGTGATGGTGACAGACACAGTGATCAATCAAAACCTATGAAAGCAGAAATCCAGAGGTTACAGAGAATTCAACACTAAATCAGACTGCCAACAGGCCTGCCATAGTTCAGGGAACATTGCAGAAGAGGGAGTGGAAAGATTAAAAAGCCACAGATCTGGTAGGAATATCCTGAGGCACAGTTGATGCTCTCCTCCATCTTAAGGGAAGCCATTAAAATGCAGTTCAAACCAGGACATGTTTCCCTTCCAGCTGAAATTGAACACTGGAGACATACCCACTCTACAAAGACTGACTGAGGCCTCCATGACCCCACAGTGAATACCATCATTCCCTGGATAAGGGGATAAAAGAGTATAACCTATTATACTATGTATAAAATGAATAAAATAAAAGGTGAACAAAAAGAATCCACAATGTTAAATCATCAGACTAGATGACAGGTGACAAGTTTCTCTGGGAGAGGAGCTAAACGTGGGACTAATTTTAGAAACAGTACACAGTAAAGTGACCTCCCTTCTCCACTGTTTCTATCTGTATTCAAGCTTTACAAAAACCACAGATTAGAGTAGAAGCCACCTGAGAAAATCCCTTGTGCAGAAAATGAAACCAAACTCCCTAAAGTCTTGTCGCTAACTATAGTTGAGTTTGTGTCAAATGACAAATCAGCCAAGTAGGGTGACCTGCAAAGTTCAAGTCCTAAGTAATATCGAAGGTGGTGTGAGTCTCACATCAAAGTAAATGCAGAAATGTCTCACCTAATCCACGTGAGGGTCCTGAAGACTTGTCTTTGGCAACAGTGGCTTTGAGGCCTTCCATTGAAAGTAGCATACACAGAAGAGAATGCCACACACCTGAACACAGCCCAGCAGCTTAAAAATGTGCTGTTACTATTAAATCTCACATTTAATTACCACTGCTCTCAAACATTCCTAGTTAAAGAAATTAAAATGAATTTCTTCTAAGTGCTTCACAATAATGTACTAACTGGAGACATCCTAAAGAGGTACAAAACCAAATTTCATAACTGTTATTCTAAGAGTCTTCTTTTTTCCTTTCTTTTTAAATCTTCTTTTCCTTTTTTTAATCTAAGTCTTTCTCGTGGGCACTTTTTCAGACTTTCTCTCTGGAAGGCTTCTGCATCTGTTTAAATGTTGCTGCTCTCCTCCATCATGAGGGAAGCCATTAAATGCAGTTCAAATCAGGACACGTTTCCCTTCCAGCTGAAATTAAACACCAGAGACATAAGCATACTTCTAGGCAAATATCTTCTGCTGAATAATATAGAGACACTTTGCAAATGGGGATTGTCGGTCTGTCAGTACACATTGATCAGAAATTGATTAACAGCCAGGAAGTTCAAGACCTGGGATTCATTCCATGCAGTCTAGTTCATTTAAATTTATTTTCTCTCCTTACTAAAAGAGAAGGCATCTTCAAGCTTCTCTCGGAATTCAAGACCAAAAATAAAAATAAATAAAAAAAGGAAATGTCTCATAAGACCAAATCCAGTTACTGCTATTCTTCTCAAAGTATCCTAGCTAAAAACCTCTCACCTGCTAGAAAGTCAGGGACTTCACACTTCTACTCAAGACACTTGAAAATTATTTAACTCATCCTGTTGACAATATCAATGGCATGAGTATGCCCTTTAGTCTGCACCTGCCTTCTAAGTTATATTGGGTAGCAGCAGGGATGAGAGTTTCTGCGGTGACAGCTTCATAAGTCCTTCCAGCTCCCAGGAGGGGAAATAGTCTGAATTTGCCATCAGGTGATGCACAGCTGCGGGAAAATGGAGTGAAAGGAATGCCTGATTCCCAGAGGACAGCTGTCACTTGGCAACATGGGTCAAGCTGCCGGGGTGGAGAACGTCCTCAAGGGACAGGCTTTCGGTGACCTGATAGGAATGCATGATGGTTTTCAGTCCTTGTCATGCCAAAGCTCCAGTGCCACCAAAAGCTCACAGCAAGTCAAGCCAAAATAGACACAGGACCAAAGAACTAGAGAACTTAAGAGGTGACAGGAAGCTAAGAAAGCTGTCCTGACTCGGCCAATGCCACACTGGAAGTTCATGAACTTTTCCCGCTCCAGAAGGCCAAAGGTTAGGGCTTCTTCAGCTTTTGAAGGCCTTGGGTCCTGGTTCTGCTAGTTTTCAGATGACCTGAAGCACATTACTTAACTTGACTTCCTCATCTATAAAATGAGGTAAGTGTCAGATGGATGTCTGTGACCCAAAGGTGTTCTGTAGATAAAATAAAAATGATAATGTATGCACACTGCCTTGCATGTGTTAAACACTAAAAAATCTTTGCTGCAAAATCAGCCCTTCTTAGACCCACCATCTGAAACCACATCAAAGTGCTTTAAAAAAAAAAACCAAGCACTTAGTTATTTTTAAGAGAAATTAGGTCTTACAACCCCTCATTAAATCCATCCTACATCTCCTCTGGAGGTCCAATTATTGGCTAGTGAGCTCTCTTTAGAATGCTAATTAGTTGCTTTAGTGTTTTCCATAATTCCTTGCCAGAATGCTTTTTTGAAGACACCATCTCTAAAAGACAGCTCAGAGACTGAAGGGATGGCACCCCACTTTCTTTAGTATATACGCATGCACACAATCACCTCAGGATTACAACATTGCTTACTCCAAGCATATGATCCAGAAGTTCTACACGGGTGAACCTTTTCTAAGCTGAAGACAGTTGAAATCACCATAGAAACCATGAAAGCCTCAATATTTTTGTACCTACTACAAATCATCCACTAGAGCATGCTACACTGTCTCTTAAGAGCACAGTACAGTATAGACGTATTATCTGAGCAAACTCAGCAAGAGAGCAATGAATAGCGCACCTGTGACTCCCCTTCCTTTCTCCTGCTTGCAGATGCTTCTCTCCCTGACACACTCAATTCAAGTGCTCAATTCCTCATTCTATGACTCCTCTAGCCCAGGCTGACCCGGAATTCACTAAATAGTCTCAGGGTGGCTCTGAACACGCTTTGATCCTCCTATCTTGGCTTCCAGAGGGCTTTGATTAATGGCATACACCACCATGTCCTGCTGACCTGAAGATTTTTATGACGATGACATGGAGTTCCAAGGAACTCAGGAAATAGAGTGAGATGGTTAGGTTTTGTTGTCCACTTGGATCTTTTTAATTATCTTGGGTGGGTCTCTGAGGATGTTTACAGGAAGGCAGCCTCTCAGTAGGGGGCAAGATGTAAAGAAGCTCAAAGAAGCTGGAAGTAAACATCCTTTCCTGTGTGGACCATGCAGGAAGGAAATTCCAGAGACTCAGGAACCCATTAAGTCTGGGGATGGGTTGTAAGACCCCACCCTAAGGCAACATAAAGGGGAAGAAATTCTCTCCTTGGCTCTCCTGCCTGTTTGCTGTTCTGTGTGTATGGTGTTGGTGATGGGTTTCTCTCTCTGCTTGGACCTGTGAAAGAGAGCCAGCCTCTTTTGCTTTTATGGAACTTCCCCTCAATTTGTAGTTTCAATAAATATTTTCCTTCCCTGAAATGTGCCTGGTTTGGAGATTCATCTCAGCAGCATGTGGCTGACTGCAACATAGGGTAACCTGAAAGCTTAAGAAAAAAAATTAAAACACCACATTGGCAAACCCTTGTTAGGTAATTCTTTAAAGTGGGGGTCTGGACACTATAGGATAGAACTACTTACTAAATGCCAACAGGTGGTCACAATCAAAAATGATTCCAAGGCTGCAGAGATGACTCAGTGGCCCAGCTGCTTGCTGTGTAAGCCTGAAGACCTGAATTTAGATCCCAAGCACCCATTTAAAAGCCAGGGATGGGACTGGAGAGATTGCTCAGTGGTTAAGGCACTTGCCTCCAGTGCCTAAGGCCCCTGGTTCAATTCCCCAGGACCCACATAAGCCAGACCCACCCACAAGGTGGTGGCCCTGGTGTGCTCTCTCTCTCTCTCTCTCTCTCTCTCTCTCTCTCTCTCTCTCTCTCTCCTTCTGTCTCTGCTTCTCTCTCCTTGCAAATAAGTAAATAAATAAACAGAAAAAAAGATAAGGTGGAGAGCCGGGCATGGTGACTCATGCCTATAATTTCAGCACCCAGGAGGCTGAGGTAGGCATGTTGCCATGAGTTTGAGGCCAGTCCAGTCTGCCTAGTGAGTTCCAGGTCAGCCTGGGCTACAGAGAAACCCTGCCTCCAATAATAATAATAATAATAATAATAATAATAATAATGTGAAGAGCAACTGATGAAGACACTTAATATTGACTTCTGTCTTCCACATATACACACACAATGTATCCACACTCATAAGAATATGCATAACATATACATATACATACAGGCAATCACACTGCCCCCCCCAAAATGTCTCCAACATTGCAAATATCCCTGGAAGATGGGTCAACTCACCCTTGATTGAAAACCACTGGTTTAGAATAACCCAAAGCCTGTGTAGTTTTCCATAGGAACAGAACTTCAGTACCCACCATACCTGACTATTGTGATTTGCAAATGTCTTTCAAGAATGACCAGGTGGCTAAGGAATGCCCATCCTTTTTGCTGTGACATCCCCCAGCTTTTATTCCTCTGGCAAAGGGAAATTGGAAACATGAGATGCCAACCAACCCAAGCTCCTGCGTGAGCAGGAAGCACACCTAGAACCCTATCCCCACGCATGCCCATTCCTTTTCCCTGAAAGACCCATGAGAGCAACCAAACCCCACGAATGCTCCCTTCCCTCCAATTCTTTCCCTGAGGGCTTCCCTAAAATCCACTGTACCTCCTTTCTACAAATCTCTATTTCTTCTTTTTAAAATTATGCCCCGAAGGAATGAAAAAAATCGCACACACTTGGAGAAGTAATGCTTGTAGACACACCTTAACTGACATGTGCTAGGAGGTGGCAGATGCTGAGACATGACTACCATTCAAGACTTTGGATTGTGAAGAATTTCAGCTAAACGTTAATAGCTTTGGAAAATCCACAGTTCAGATGTAAGGTGAGTTGGTTGCATCACCTAGAGAAATGCTGTACATTTTTAACCATCTTAACTATTTTTAAATATTTTTATTTATTTATTTGAAAGCAGAGAGAGAGAGAGAGAGAGAGAGAGAGAGAGAGAGAGAGAGAGAGAGAATGGGCAAACCAGTGCCCCCTCCCAACTACTCAAATGAACTCCAAGACACATGTGCCCCTCTTGTGCATCTGTCTTTACTGGGGAATCGAACTCAGGTTATTAGGTTATGCAGGCAAGTGCCTTAACCACTGAGCCATCTCTCCAGCCCCATCTTCACCATTTCTTCAGCCTACATCATTGTGTTAAGTATATTCCTATCATTATGCAGTCAGTCTCCAGAACTTTTTCATCTTGCAAAGCTGAAACTCTCTAGTGACCCAACAACTCTTCCTTTCCCTCCTGCCAGCCTCGGGCAGCCCCCGTCCTTCTTGCTGCCTCTAGGAGGTTGACTACCTCAGTCAGCTCACAGGTAGAATCACAGTGTTTGGCTTTGTGTGATGCCTTATTTTACCTAGCGTGATGACCTCAAGGTTCTCTATGTTGTGTGATCTTTGGGAATTTCCTTCCCAGTTAAGACTGAATGATATTCCATCGTCTGCATCTACCCTGTTTTGTTTATCCACTCACCTGCTGATGCGCATCGCTTCCTTCTCTCAGCTCTTGTGAGCAATGCACAGTAAACAAAGGTGTGCAAATATTTCAAAACACCGCTTTCAATTCTTCCAAAGAAATACAAAAAGTGGGTTGATTGGGTCACATAATAAATCTAGTTTTAAGTTTTTGAGGAAGCATTCTACTATTTTTTAGAGCACAAATTCTTTAATCTTTTGGAATCGCAGTTTCCTTGGTCATCATCAAATGATCATTTTTACAAATGAGGCTCAATGAGATGATCTCTCGAGCCCGTCTTCGCTTGAATCCTTGCAAATACACCCAGCACTGTACAGTTCTGTCTGCCTGCTTGTGGTGCAGAAAACCTGTTCCTTCTACCCAAACATGTGCGACCCAGACCTCATCTTTGTTTGCCACCACGCTCCATTCTCCAGTGACATTTCTAGACTGTCAAGAGGAAGAGAAGCAGGGACTAGTGGATAGATGTGTGTGCCTACACCTAGGGTTGCACAGATTTCAGACTCACCTCTGACCCCATGAGCTCCACCAGCAGAAAGAAGCCAACAGCACATATTCTCAGGAGGAGAAGGAAAGGCCAAATGCTGCTTTTTTGGGTTCCATCAAAACGGACACGATCTCTTCCAGTCAGTTCTCCCACTGAACTCATGAGTAATCGCAATGTCACATAACTGTACAGTTCTGAGAAGTTATCAGGGCTTAGGAAGCGCGTCTTGCTTTTGCAAACACAGAAAGAGATGGCGGGGTTCTTAGGGGTGCAACTGAACTACAAACAGTGGATGGTTTCACCAAGAGTAGCTCTAATGCCAAGCTCGAATGAAACTTTCCACTGGGTGGTTACACAGCTCTTACCAGGTGATTCTACCTGTTCAAACAAACCAACTGCAACAGCCTCACCTCGGGGCATATCAAAAATTCAGTCTCAGGCAGGACAAGGGGAGCACGATCTGCCTGCTGACAAGATTGCCTGGTGATTCATATGCACATTGGCACTTCAGAAGGATTGTATCAGGCCAGAGAGAAAACAAAATTTGTGGCAAAGTGAGGGGAGAGATAAAGAAAACCATGCTTCAAAACTCTATCTGCAATGCCACTAAAAAGGCTAGTCACTACCAGAGGGTAAGTGAAATGCATCCACATTCACCCGCCTCCTGCCTGCTTCCAGTGAATGGGTGCAGTCAGATCTTTTCAGCTTCTTAGACTTTCTGAGTGGTTTTAGAGCCTGAACAGCACAGGGCTGATATGAACTCAACCCCTGAGAAGCACAGAGAAGACACATGTGTGACATAGTCCCAAGTGGATCCTGACAAGAGGCTACTACACTCTCTCTGCCACTGGCTGCCCTGCATCCATCCAGTGGATTCTCTGTTCATTTCCTCAAATCCTTCAACCATCATTGTCGCTCACATTCATCTTCAGCGGGGATTACTTTTTCTATTTATTCGTGATTTACATAGAGCTTGCTTCCAAAAAGGATTTGGTATGGCTTATAAAGACAAATGCATTCTAAAAAGGAACTACAAAATTAAAGCAGAATTTAAAAACCAATTGAATGTCTTCAGGGAGAATATATATTTACATGCCCAATGATAGCTAGTTCTCCATCTCCCTGCTTCCACTGCCCCTCATTAAGATAGAAGGGGCCTGTAGAGATGGCTCAGAGGCTTGCCTGCAAAGCCTAATTGCCCAGGACCCATGTAAAGCCCGATGTGCAAAGGGACACATACATCTGGAGTTTGTTTGCAGCTGCTGGAGGCTGTAGCATGAACATTCTCTGTCTCTCTTCTCTCTATCTCTCTCTCTATTTGCAAATAAATAAAATAAAATAAATAAAAAGAAGGGGATTGGTGTGATGGATGGATTTTTAATAAGTGGGAGTGGGCTGGGGAGACAGCTCAATGATTAAAGGTACTTGCTTGCAAAGCCTTCAAGCCCAGGTTCAATTCCCCAGAACCCATGTAAAACCAGATGCACAAAGTGGCAAATGCACCTGGAGTTTGCAGGAGGTACAAGCTGCCACACATTGCCTGGGCTGGATTGGTCTCTTTAATTCTGTCACTGTTAAGATGTTCACTGGTTCAAAAGCATAAACCACATTCTTCAGCTTCACTCCTACCTGTTTTAAAAAGTGATATTTTGGGGATAGAGAGATGGCTCAGTAGACAAAATGCAAGTGCTTAGCAAAGAGCTGGGTAAATATAGCTCACCTGTAATCCCAGCACTCCAGAAGCAAAGACAGAGGCTCCCCAGGGCAGCTGGCTAGCTAAATTAGCTGAATTGGTGGGCTCTCGGTGCAAGTGAAAGAACCTGCCTCAGGAAATTAAGAAGGGAGCCACTGAAGATACCAGGTGCCAACCTCTGGCTTCTGCATGCACACACTACACACACATACACACCTACACCTACACACACACACACACACACACACACACACACACACACACACACACCACATAACCCACATGCAAAACAGTGATATTTTGGTTCCTGTATATTGACATTGCTTCTTCATATGTCTCAACTCTCAAAACCTAATTTGGGGAAAGACATGCTATTCATTAGTCTTGTACATAATATCAGAATAACTAGTGCTTTAAGGCACCTAGAATAGTAATTAATACTTATCATTAAATAAGTCCTAAATGTTCTGGCTGTTAAGCAAAAGAGAAAACACAGCTCAAATAGCAGACATGACAGGGTTATGCCCCGCTCACTCTTCCCATATCTCACCTGACTTCCTCTACTCCAAATCTAATCATATTGAAAACAGAAGCTGGGAAGTGTGAAAGGGGGTGTCTAAAGACCCCAGAGCAGTCTTTAGAGTACTTCAGAACTAAAACACAAACTTTTGCTAAGTTCGTAGGCCAATTCTAACCCTTTTCTGTGGTGTGAATCAGAACTGATGGTTACAGGGACACACCAGAGGACACACCAAGCATATAGCAAAACTGGTACCCACATTGCCTGTCAGACAGCCCATCCATGCACCATTGATTCTGAGTATTATCCAACTGGATGATAGGTGGCTTTTTTTAGAAATGTATCATTTTCTTCTTGCCCCTCTGGTTACCCATTCGTTCTCTTTTTTTTTGTTTATGAATTTCTTTTGTTTTAATTTTTGGTTTTTCAAGGTAGGGTTTTGCTCTAGCCCAGGATAGCCCAGAACTCACTATATAACTTAAAACTTCACCCCTGGTGACTTCTCTTTGTCCTCAACCCTTCAAGACAGGACAGCTCTTGGAAGAAAAGATAAACCTGACAAATTCGAGACCTCCCAAAGGTAGGCAGCAAGAGAGAGAAGCACTATCCCAGAGTTGAAGGTTGGTATTATGTTGCAGGAAAATGTGAATCAAAAATTTGCTTCCACCAACTCCTTACTCATGAATTCTCTTCCAACCTGAAAACACACCACACCAAAGCTAAAACATAAAGTAGGGTGAAGCTCGATGCTTAAATGCAAAAGAACAGGTTTCCTTAGGATTTGGGGGAGACGCATCCCAGAGAACTCAAGCCTTACCTAGGTATAAGGATGAATTGTCTTTCTTGACGTTGTCGTCTAGATAGGTTGGTCCCAGTGTGTAAATCGGTGTGGAGCCCATTCCAATGAGGACCTGTGCGCAAACGAACAGAGCTACATACACCCAGTGATTATTTCCTCCCGAGTCCTTGGGACACGGTGGGGGCTCCGAGGCGGCCGTGGAGTTGCCGTTCTGACACAGGCCATCGTTGGAGGCCGAAGCATTCAGCTCCTGGATCTGGTAGGGGGGCGAGATGAAGTGAGGTAAGGCGAAGAGCGCTGCCCCGACGGCGATCAGAAGTCCACCCACGGCCAGCCACAGGGGCCGCCGACCCCGGCCACCAAAATAACTGACGAACACCACCACCACCAGGTTCCCGATGTCAAAGCAGCTGACCAGCAGCCCCGATTCGGAACTCTTCAGGCTGTAACGCCTTTCAATCGTGGTGATGACGCTGCTCAGGTACCCAGAGACCATGAGCGCCTGGATGAAGGTCAGAAAGCACATGCAAACCAGGAAGCAACGGGAGTCCGTGAGGACCACGTAGAGACACCTTCTCTCCTGGAGAGTGGCCAGAGTGGAGGACACTGAGGCGGTTTTGCTGGCGTCCATCCTGTGCTGACAGTCCACGAGCCCTGCCATCCCCGTCGAAGTGCACGGGGCAGAGGGGCTGGTGGCCAGCGGGTTCCCGCATTGCTGCAACTCCTGGTGGCCCGGGGCCCGCTGGGCACCTACACTCCCAGGACTGAGGTTCTGCCGGCAGGAGGTGCTGTGCAGGGCCGGCAAACTCTTGGACCTGACGGTCTCCGGCTCGCAAGTCTCTAGGTCAGCTCCTAAAGTGACCCGTGCCTCCAGCCGCTCTCCGGCCAGGGACTGCAGGGCGGGACCTTCTTCGCCCATGGCTCCTAGAACTCCAATTCGATCGCTGATCCCACGCGAGGCCTCGGGACACTCTTCATCCACCGTTACGAGGGGCCAAAGCCGAGCCCACTCAGTCGTGCCCTCTGGAGACCCGGGCTGGAGACAGCAGAGCCGCACGGCATCTCACCAGCAGGGAGGCGCCCAGGACATCTTAACCGAGGCTCTGCAGCCGCTTGCCCTGGGAGGCAAGGGTCCGCGCGGTCCTGCGGGGAGCCCTGCTCTGCGTCCTCGGGGTGGCAGCTCGCGACAGGCGCCTGGCACGTCCCGGGTGCATCCCCTCTGTCGCCGCCTCTCGACCGGTGGCCAGGAGCTAGTGCGCCCGCCCTGTGCCCAGCGTGCGGGCACTTAGAGCGGCTGTCCGCGCCCCATCCTGCCTGGTGGTCCCAGAGATGACGGGTGCCTGTCGCTGGGAATGCGTGTGACACCCTGGGGCGTGAAGCGGTCAACCTGAGAAGCAGAGAGTGGACAGTCAGTGAAGGGCAGCTAAGACTGGGACTGGCGTCCCGGAGCCTGGGGTGACCCCAAAACCCCCCAGAGGAACAGAGGGGCGAGCGAGGAGAACCTGGAGGAGGAGCCGGCTGTCCGCCGGGGTCCCCAAGTCCGGGAACAATGAGCAGCTGAGCTCTGCCGAGAGACTCCCCCTCATTGTCTGCGCCCACCTGCCCCCGCCCCGCCCCCTTTCGCCGGAAACAGCGCTTGCTTTTATTTGTTAATAATTATCAACCTGGCGGCTCTGACTCACCCGCAAGGTCTTTTATTCCAGTGAACTAATTGCAACCTTTTGTACTCCTACTCCTTTACTCCAAATAGAAAATGCCCAACGAAGAACAAAGGAAAGTTTTTTTTTAACAAACACACAATGCGTTCCTCGGCTCAATTAAAAAATAATAAAAGAAAAAAAGTGAGAGAAAGAAAACTACGTGTGTAAACATGTGTGTGCACACTTGTGCGCCGGCACGTGTGCGCGACTAGATGTGAAAGCGTCTGCTCCATCAGACATCTACCTATTCAAAGCCAGAGCCAGCAGGAGACAAAAAAGGTCAGCATGCTTGCCTCGTTATCCCAACACTAAAAATAGCCCCTTGCCGGAAAGAACTATTTGATTACAAGTACGGGGCATTCGAGGTTGTGGCCCACGCTCAGCCCCAGAGCGCAGAGTCAAGCGAAACCGAAAATCCATGTGCTCTGCGGACGGCTGGCGAAGCCACCAGCAAACAAAGGGACGCCGGCACGCTGGCACCGCGTTCGCGAGGAACCCACCACGCCGGCTCGGCTCAGGCGGGCTGACGGGGAGGTGTGCCGGGTACCAAGCTCACCCCGCGAACGTGGGCCCGGCGTGCGCGCGCGCGCGTACACACACACACACACACACACACACACACACACACACACACCACGCACCCCAGTGAGTACGCGTAGGAACGGCTAGCGCCAGATCTCACACAGTTGTGCCCCCGGGGTAAACACCCCGTCCCTGATCTTGGGGAACCCCGCTCCACTCCTACCGCCCGAGGGTGATGTGCACCAGGTGGGAGGGATTCAGGCTTCGCTGTGGCGCGCTTTTGTGAGGCTGCGGGGAAAGAAAGGAGGAAGGCGGGGAAGCCGGGTGGCGGGGGCGGCTGCCTCGGTGGTGCGGCTCCCAGATTCCCGGCCCCAGCTCGGGCGCCGCCCGCTCACTCCCGCGCCTTCCCAGGGAACTCCGCGGGCGGCTGCGCGCCGGGCCGGGGAATCCCGGCGTCCGAGCCCTGCCTGGGCGAGCAGCCGCCCGCAGCGCTCTCGGACGGACACGGGCACCGTCCCTGCGGAGAGCTCGCGGAGCCGACGCGGAATCCCAGGGACACCCCTTGCGCGAGCACACACGCAAACACACAAACACACACGCGCGCGCGCGCACTCGCAGTCTGGACAGCGGGGACAGCTCTCACTGTCCGCCGCTACTCACCAGCGAGCTGAGGATCCGTCTGCCCCTCCGGAGGGAGGTGGGACTGGAGAGGTGCGGGATGAGTTGCGAGCCGCCTGCCCAAGCTGTCTCCGTCCAGCTCCCGAGAAATCGGTGAGTGAGACTGCTAGCCAGGCTAGCTAACTCTCCCTCCTAGCCCTGGCCTGTCATCCCAGTCTGTCTCCAGACAGACACACGCGCACAGAGACGCGCCCCGACTGGAGCGGCAGAGGGCGCAGGCGCGCGGGCAGCCACCCAGCCCGGCCCGCAGGCTGCCAGCCGGGGCTGTTCTTCATCTGCACTGCCAGGGAGGCAAGAGCACCGAAGCCCCCAGGGAATGGGTCCCCAAAAAGTCAGCGGCTGGGACAGAGAAGCCACTCTGAAAATAGTATTTCTGTTCGTTTATACTGTCTGTGTCTTGAGACCACAAACTGTACCTTACCCACCATAGTCGATTCTGGAGACCAAAGAGGAATCAAGGTCCCTGGTGTAAGGGACCCTGTCTTGCCTAAAATTCCCGTGCAAATGTCTTAAAACCACGCGGAACGTTTTATTCAGTATGCTACTGAAGAACCGCATATCCATGAACCCTCCTTTCCAGGCTGCAGGAAGGGGGCTCACAAAGGCACAGGGGCGTGGCGCTAGAGTAATGTAGACCAACTGCTGGAAGATTGCTAGATGGGGTGAGGGACTGGAACGCAAGAGTGGAAGAGTTAAAACAGGACACGAAGGGTTTCACAACATAGGTACTGTCAGTCCCCAGGGGCTGGGACAATCAGTCTGCCTTCCGTAATAGAAATGACTTTGGCAATGAGAAGTTCACCAAAGGGATACCTCATAGTGGACACTGTGGCAAGTTAGGACACAAAATCTAACGAGGTATGATGGTGGGGAAAGGGGAGACTGGTGCCCCAGAGAAGGCTCCAGAGCCAAGGCAAATCTCACACTTGGGTACTGATAGATGATGTCCAATGAAAACACAGGAGGGGGAAAGACGGTTCCCATTTTCTATGGGTTGAGTCTGAAATGCCTGTAGGGCATCCAACTGTACATATCTCATAAGGACACAGGATGCTCGGGAGGTTTGACAAGGAAACAGATCAGTGGTCTTCAATCCTGAAGGTGGGATGAGAAAGGATGAGAGAATAGGGAAGGTCAAAGAAACTGGGAAGAGATGCAGGCTAAAGATGGGACCCTGGGGCACCAAGGTCTCAGAGGTGAGGGAGAAGGCTAAAGAAGGAGACCATAAGCCACAGTCAGAGAAGTATGGAAAAGGAGCAGACAGCATGAAGAACGAGATAGCCGCACACCAGAAGCCACTGAGAAGTCAAATAGGATGACCACCAAAATGAATAGGCTCTACTTAGCCACGTATGAGGACTGCTCTGGCCAGGGATGCCATGCCAAAGGCACTCTTGTCATATCCTATGAAAGAATTGTCTACCTTTACATATATCGGCGCATGTGGTGTGTGCCAAAGGTCTATGCTATCAGCCACACATGGCAGCATACGCCTATAGTACATGCATTTGGATGCCAGAGCTGAGGCAAAATTGCAAGTTCAGAGGCCAGAGAGATGACTCAGAGGTAAGTTGCTTGCCTACAAAGACTATGGACCAATGTAAAGTGGAGTTCGTTTGCAGTACCCTGTTGTACCAATTCTCTCTCTCTTTCTCTCTCTCTGTGTCTCTCTCAAATAAATAAATAATTTTTTTAAAAATTGCAAGTTCAAAGTCAGCCTGAGCCACATAGCAAACCCTGTCTCAAACAAAAGCATCTATACTTATAACCTTACTTTCTAATTCCCCTCTCAATGAATAGCATCTTGAATTGTTCATCATCTTACATCAATCCAACTGCCATATCTACAGCTGATTCTCAGGGACCCCAAATACTTCAAATGTGCCTGAAGCCATGCTCAGACAGCCCTGATATGGTCATCAGACTGATCAAACCGCAAAGACATGCATTTCTTTCTTCCTTGCCACTTGAAATAAAGCTTGTGGTCACTTGTTCTAGACAGTACGACTACAGCTGCTACCCCTGCTCAGACTTTATAATCCCCCATATCTGATAAAGTGGACACAGATGTGTGGTATTTCCTGTACCCAAATATTCTTCCCAGCGTATTGTGGATCCAAACAGAATCCATCCACCTTCTCTTGCCTCCTTCTAAGCACGTTGCTCTGCTCTCATTCCAGCCTCATCCCAGACATCAGCTGTTCTGCAGTAAATTCAATGTATTATATTGGATGCAAGTGGAGGGCTTCCCTGCAGAATGCCAAACAACCATGTCCTTGGAACACGCTGTGTTTATTCATGGTCAATTACCACAGTTAAACTGGAAACCACCCTAAGAACCGATGGGGTTTTGTTGATGCCAAAGTTGTGATTTAGAGACAGAACTAAGAGGCACAATTGATTACTTGCATAAGAGGCAAGAAGAAACAATAAGCCAGGAACGTTTCCTGTGCTGCCTCTCTAGTGTTCAGTATGACTGTGGAAGAGACTGGATGCATTAGTCACTTACATGGCTGAGGCAAAATTCCAGGGAAAACAGCTTAGGGGAGAAAAGATTTACTTCGGTTTATGATTTCAAGGTGTCAGTCCATTCATGATCTCTTGGCTTCTTTGCTTCTGGGTCCGTGTGTGACAGACGTCCTGGCAGGGAGACAGGGAGCTAACTGCTCCCCACCCACCATTGGCAGACAGGAGACAGAGAGAGGAACTGCAGGATAATATACACCTTTCCATGGCACAAACCTCGGTGACCTATGTCTTTCAGATACACCTCACCTCCTAAAGTTTCTAACACTTCCAACTAATGCTTTCAAATTATGAATCATCAATGAATTTATCTATTGATTAGGCCAGAGCTTTTGCTTCAACTACCTTTCAATGACTAGCTTCAGCATCTGCGGACCAGCCCTTCAACACACAAGCCCTCAGGGAGCACACTTCATGTCCAAACCATGACATCAAGACTCCCTTCATCAGCCCCAATTGTATTTCATGGAATGGAGAGATGGCTCAGCAGTTAAGGTGCTTGCCTGCAAAACCTAATAACCAGAGTTTGATTCCCCAGTACCCTCATAAAGCCAAATATACAAAAAGGCCACATGGATCTGGAGTTTGTTTGCAGCAGCTAGAGGCTCTGGTGCACCCATTCTCTCTCTCTCTCTCTCTCTCTCTCTCTCTCTCTCTCTCTCTCTCTCTCTCTCTCTGTTTCTCTGTGAATAAATAAACAAAATATTAAAAATATTTTCTGGGCTTAAAATACAATAGTGTGTTGGTTAAAGCTAATTGTTAACTGGCTCTATAATCACCTAAGAAAATGCCTGTGAGCATATCTGTGAAGGAGTTTCCAGGAAATGCTGGCTGGCACCATTGCATGGGCTGGGGACCTGAGCAGAATGAGAAGGAGGAAGGGAACTGAGCACCAGCACTCCTCACTCTGCTTCCTGACCATGGAGACAGTGTGACCAGCCACTTCACACTCCTGCAGCGGTGCCGCAATGGGCAGTATTCCTTTAAGCCATGAACTACAATAGCCCCTTTCTTGCTCAAGTTATTTCTTGCAGGCATTTGGTCACAACAGTAAGAAAAGTAGCTAATACACCTACTATATAATTGAATTTGCTACTAGTAGGAGAGAAAATATATACCTTTAAGTTTTCCTCTTAACTAGACTAGAATTTTGAGGTGGATAAAGCAGGAAAGTGACGGATCTGCCAATGGGGTCCCATGAATGGAGTGTGGTCCTATAACTTGACAGAGTGACAAAGGAATAGAAAGTCAACCCTGCTCACTTTAGTGCTGTGAGATCCATATGCCAAGAAACCACGGCCCACTTGACAGTTGGTCAGTGTAGAAAGCAGCCAAGCTGGAGGCAGCCAGCGGAAGACAAGACCTTACTGGTCGGGACCTTAAAGAAACTGCTACTTCCTTAATAAAATCAATCCAAATGTTCCAAAGGATTCATGTTTCCTTGAAAAGTGCTCCATAAACTAGGCATGATGACTCATACCTGTAATCCCAGTATTTCAGAGGCAAAGGCAGAAATACCAGGAGTTCAAAACCATTCTTAGCTACATAGCAAATTCAAGGCCAGCCTGAGCTACATGAGAACCTATCACACACAAAAAGTGAAAAGATTTTTTTTTCACATTTTACATACCACCATTTCCCTAGGCCTGGGGAAAAAAGGAGAGAAGTCCAAAAGCAGAAGGAAGAAGGCCAGGAGACACCGCTGGTCATAGGCCCTTCCATGTCTCTGCACACTCTTCTGGGATCTGTGAGGAAGGTGTGACACTGATCACTCTCAACCATTCCCCAGGGTCCTTTGCAGTAGTAACCTTGAAGGCTGACCAAGATCAGGATAGTTAGTCCTTACTGAAAGGCAGTGCTCCTCTCCTGTCCTGGGGACCACTGTATACGCAGGCAGTGTGATAAGATCTTTGCATCACTCCATGTCTACACAGGCAAGTTCGTTTATATTCTTCAGTGCAACTGGCTCAAGACCTGGGCTTTGAAACAGGTCTTTCTTCAAGCCAAAAATTTACTGCAAGGTTACATAATTCAAAATGTGTTTGGTATATGGTTGGTTGGTCCTTGCATATGTTCCCTGCTGCTTTTCTTGAACTGTAAAAGATGGAAAGCTAATTTTATAAAGCAGACCAACCAACCAACCAATATCCACGGCATGCAGATAAGGTTCAGGATACAAACCCGTGCACTGTACTGTGTTGACTAAGCTTGTCAACTTGATGAGATTTACAATCACTATGGAAACAAATCCCAGAGTATATTTGTGGGGAGGGCTCCACATGAGATGACCCACTCTTCACTATGGGTGGCACCATTCCATGGTCTGGAATTCCAGCCTGAATTCAAGGAGAAGCAGCTGAGCACCAGTGTTCATCACTGTCTGCTTCCTGGCTGCAGACGCCATGATGGACTATATCCCCTCAAGTTGTAAGCTAGAATAACTCCTTCCTTTCTTCAATCGCTTCTTCTCAAGTATTTGATCTCAGCAGTGAGAAAAGAAATTAATTTAGTGAGTGTTAGAAGGTGAGATGAGGGGGCTGGGGAGATGGTTCAGCAGTTGAAGATATTTGTTTACAAAGCCTACTGGATCAGGTTTAATTTCTCAGCCATCGCATGAAGCCAGATGCAGAAAGTAGTGCAAGTGTCTGCCATTCATTTATAATGGCCTATGCATACACAAATAAATAAATAAATAAATAGGGCTGGAGAGATAGTTTAGCAGTTAAGGCACTTGTCTACAAAGCAGAAGGACCTGAGTTCAATTCCCCAAAACCCACGTAAAGCCAGATGCACAAGGTGGCACATGTGTCTGGAGTTTCTTCATAGTGGCTAGGGCTAGAAGCCCTGATATGCCAGTTCTCTCTCTCTCTCTCTCTCTCTCTCTCTCTCAAATAAATAAATAAATAAATAAAATGTTTTTAAAAATACTTTCTTAAAAAAAGTGAGATGAATCATATATTTTTAAGTATCTTGTGCCAATGAATACGTTATAGAAATGTGGTACTTTTCTGCTTCAGTGTTCTGTAGTCAGGAAACATAAGAGAAAAAGAAATCTAGGCCTGGGCAAGAGCTAGAAATGCATCTTAGTAAACAGAACAGTTGCCTGGTATGTTCAGGCCCTGAGGTCCATCTCTAGCACCACCACCACTACCACAAAAATCTATTCTTCAAACAAGCAGGTTGCTTGTATAGGAAACTCTGCATCTATTCCAATAGTGTTTCCATTGCTCAGTCCCATAGCCACATCCAGAGTAGCTACTTGTAATAAGATGAACTTATTACATTATTAGCTTCTCTGTGGAATCTCCAGGAGAATCAGAGAAACAAATTTGAATAATACACAGCGAGAAACACCATTTGGAAGCAGCTTACTGAGCTGTCATCCTCAGAATCCAAGTCTTTCATCTGAATGTACTTGCACTTGTCATCTTTGAGACTAGAACTTTGAACCTTGGCCAGAACTTTCCCAGAAAAAACAAATGCTTCCAACCCTGTCCCCTGCTTGGACAATGGACCCCCATGACTCATGTGCATGACCAATATGTCCCTGTTTGGCACAAACAGCTATATCTAAGTCTCCAGCTGCATGGCTGAGGGACTTTGCACACCCATTCTCTTTCTTTCTGTCTCTGTCTCTGTCTCTGTCTATCTCTCACTCTCTGCCTGCAAATAAATAAATAAAAATATTTTTAAAAAAGACTCTAGCTACAAAAGGATCCATAAAATACAATGTCGTAGTCAGCCACACGTTGTTGGGATGAATCTCCAAACCAGGCACAATTTTGGGGAGGAAAGTATTTATTGAAGTAACAGACCCAGGGGAAGTTAAGGAAAAAGGCTGGCTCCCTTTTACAGAAGCAAGCATAGAGAGAAACCCATCACCAGCACCTCAAGCAAGCAAGCACATTGTAACTCACAAAAATACAGAACTGCCAGACTGGGGTTCTGGCTTTTCTTTTGCATATCTATCCCTAGTATTTTGCATCCAATTTGAAATACCTCAGGGTAAGACCCCAGGAAGCCAAGCCAAAGTGACATTTCTCCAGCTAGAAGGCTGAAGACAATTCACAATTATAATAAATTCTGTTGGGGGACATTTACTCAAAACTACCGCATACAGCTTCTCAGCATCTTCAATATAAGAAAGCATATAAGAAGGGTGGAACAATCTACCATGTCATGTTCAGAACTAGTTTTTAACTCATAGGAAAACATTGTGTTTCATGGTTGTGTTGTTGCTTGTTTGTGGTCCTGGGGATTGAATCCAGGGCCTCACATATGTAGGAAAATGCTGTACCAGGGAGTTACACTTCCATTCTCAATATTTTAAGTATTTCAGTATTTGATACATGCATTCTCCTTTGACAAATAAATAAAACTGTAAGAGGATTTGGCCTGCCCCTTTAATTCCCAAAGAATACACTCTGACCCCCAATTCTGATTATTTAACCACTAATGACATTGTAAGAGATGCAGGAGAAAGCTGGCTTCTTTTAGGCAATTTCAGTTAGGGACAGGAGCCCAAAGAGAGGACCAGAAGATGCCACCCTGCCTTGGCACAAATAGAACTCATGTCCATTTAGTTTCATCTACAACTGCTGCAAGGCCCCCTGCTGCCTCCAAAGTCTAGCATGCTATCTAGGTGGGCTGGCCTTTGGGGTCAGCCACCCTGATGCTGCAAACCAATCAGGACTTCCCCTTACATACCTAAAAAAATGTATTTTTAAATATTTTATTTACTTGCAAAGAGAGAGATATAAAGAGAGAGAAATGGTAGAGATTGAGAGAGTATAGGCACACCAGGGCCTCTAGCCACTGCAAATGAATTCCAGATGCATGTGCCACTTTGTGTATCTGGCTTACTTGGGTACAGGGGAATTGAACCCATGTTGTTAGGCTTTGTAGGCAAGCGCCTTACCCCCTGAGCCATCTCTCCAGCTCCAGAATCTATGTTTTAATTTGAATATAAGGTTTGTCTGTGCTGATCTCTGTGTCTCTGCCCTGTTATCTCTGTTTTCTTTCTTGGCATTGTTTCTTGGCCTGAGTAGTTTTCTGCTTGCATCTGCTTTGTGATTTGGGGTAACTTCTCACTTCAATTACATGTGATTGTCCTCTGATCTCTAGGCTACCATGTGTGTATTTCCTTTACATTCTAGCTCTACCATGTGGGAATTTCCTCTTAATTCTGGGACTGTTTCCTGTGTAGTTTCTCTAAATTCAGGGAACCATAAGTGTAAATCTTTTACCACCCATTATTCATCTGAATTTCCTGGTCTCTGCTTTGGTACTTTCCCTCTATGATTCTTGCTTAAGTCATCACCACTTGCTCTGTTGACTTTCTTCCATGGGAAGACTCAGGATGGATACTGTACCATCCACATGAGTTCATGTTTCTTCTAAATCCTCCTAAATTCCTAGCTCCTGTCTTCCACATGCTTGTTTGTGGCTCTGCTCCAGACTCTTCCGGGCCTCCGTTTCTCTTAAATGAACCTCATGAACTATGCTGTGCCTTCCACACAAGTGCATGTTTCCTCTCTTCCACATGTTTGTGACTCTGCTCCAGCCTTTTCCTAAACCCCAATTTCCCTAAATAAACCTCACAATTTGTTACTTCTCCCTAAGTAAGTTCAATGATTCATAATTTATCCTTCTTAGGTCTATTTTTATCAATTACTTGTTAAAATAGGATAAGGACCCAAAATTAGGATTCATAAATTTTAGAGACCCTTTCTGAACCCCCAAATCCTGCATCATCGTTAAGGATTGTGCTATAAGGTCTGAACCTTTTTTCAAAGACTCCCAAAAAACTTGGGACAATAGTGATAGCTTTGAAAGTGACATTTAATATTCCGAGTGAGGGACAGGGCTCCTCAGGATAAAATGTTTGTGTTTTAATTAAACCTCTTGGTTCTACACATATGGCTTGTGTGGTGTTTTTTTAAATTTTTTGTTTTGTTTTGCT
This sequence comes from Zapus hudsonius, assembly GCA_004024765.1. Classification (NCBI taxonomy): domain Eukaryota; kingdom Metazoa; phylum Chordata; class Mammalia; order Rodentia; family Dipodidae; genus Zapus; species Zapus hudsonius. Next base: position 24,040 of record PVHP010019024.1, read on the forward strand.
GTTGTTTTATTATTGATTTTTTTTGAGACAGGGTCTCACTAAATAGCCCAGGCTGACCTTGAACTTGGGACTCCCCATCAGCACCCTCCTAAGTACTGGGAAATAGAACCATACTGTCTCCACCTCCCTAAGTGCTGAGCTTACAAGCAAACACCACCACACCCCTCTTGATTTACAGCATGAGATTCACTTTCCACCTTTCTCCAAGGAAGAGCAAAGCACAACCCCACCTTGCCTCCCTGGCATAATTCTTGAAACCATCAATCTTTCAAAAGAGGCCTCCCACAAAAACAGTATATTTTTTAAAATTCTCTTGCCTAAACCATTAGTAACATTTTCCCCTTTAGTTGAATTGGCCTGTTTTTGAGATTCTTGTTCATTTGGTTGTTTTCTTTGTGGTTTTTTGAGATAGGGCCTTACTCTAGCCCAGGTTGACCTGGACTTCACTATGTAGTCTTAGGGTGGCCTTGAGCTCATGTCACTCCTCTTACCTCTGCCTCCCCAGTGCTGGGATTAAAGGAAGACACCAGCACACCCAGGTCTGTTTTGGAGCTTCTAATGATCTAACATTGTCTTAGTTTGTAAATTGCATTACATATTCTTAGACCATGTTTAGAGTGTGTATCATTCCTCTCTGCCAAGACAATATTCTCTACAAAATCCACAACCTAACTCAAGAGTTAAGACACAGTTCTCCTTCCAGTATATGAAATTCTCTTTATGGCTGAGTGGTAAATAATTTGAGTTTTTACCTTTAATGAGTCTTTAAGTATGCCAGGAAAGCACTCTACCACTGAGATGTATCCTCATTCCCAAACATTCCCTCTGTAGGCAGCCGACAGATTTGTGTTTGGGAAGAAATTAGGAAAATGCAGATTGTTTTTTATTGATAATGTCCATACATGAATATACTATAATTTGATCATAATCCTCCTGTCACCTTCTTCTGCCCCTCACCCCAACTCCACTTAACCTCCTCATCTTTTCAACTAGTCCTTCATCTCTTTGGTCTCTTTTTGCCATCTTTCATCATTAATGTCAAAATGTTGCTAGGGATACTGGAGAGATGGCTTAAGGGTTAAGTCACTTGCCTGTAGAGCCTAACAACTGAGTTCAGTTCCCCTGCACCCAGGTAAAGCCAGATGCACAAAATGGTACATGTGTCTGGGGTTCATTTGCAGCACTGCTGGAGGTCCTGGTGAGCCATTTTCTCTGTCTCTCTTCTATCTCTGCTTACAAATAAATGCTTTTTTAAAATGTTGATGGGCTCAATATTGTATTTTGTAGAAGTAACAACAACCTACAGTGTAATGACAGCCAACAGCAGCTATGATGTCATGATTCCATGAGTCACTTCATATCCAGAGAGCAGTGTCCCCAAATCCTCCCCACCACCCTCTGGCTCATACATTCTTCCCTCCCCCAAACGAGAGATTATTTTCATCACTTTTCTTTAAATAATTTAGGAGCCATTTTGCAAAAGTAATTGGCTAGTAAGTAGCGAAATGACTTTATGAATCAGGAATCTTCCAAGCCCAGAATAGAACTCAGCATGGCACACTGCTCATTGAATCTTAGGAATGATTACAAATAATAGTGTGGTGTCTAATCTTCATTGTCCTCTTCACTGAATTTGGAATTCATCTCTGGGTGTGTCCAGAGAGGTGGAACTGAGATGGGAAGAAATACCCTTCCTAGAATGAAAGGATGACGAGGGAGCCGCTGGGGTGTTGCTGGGGGGGGGGGGCTTTGCGGTGTCACAGCACAGCTTCCCTCTTGCCAGAAGTCAGCTCACTTTTGCTGCTTCCTGCCAGCTGCTCTATCCAGATGTGACGGCCAGTCTCTACATCCTTTCCCTGCCATAAAGAAGCTTCCTCTTCAAACTCTAGGGTGTAGTGCCGGGTGTGGTGGCACACACCGTTAATCCCAACACTCGGAAGGCAGAGGTAGGAAGATCACGGTGAGTTCAAGACCACCCTGAGACAACATAGTGAATACAGGTCAGCCTGGGTAGAGTGAGACCCTACCTAAAAACAACAACAACAACAACAACAACAACAACAACAATAATAATAATAATAATAATAAAGGAGAAAGCCAGCTGAGCATAAGCATCTCTCTCGATGTTCCTCACTATGAATGCAATGTGACCAGCTCCTCATATTTCTGCCTTACCTACTATAAGGAACTATACCGTCAAAATAGGACCCAAAATAAACCTTTCTTAAATTGCTTTTGTCAGGTAATTTGTCACAGCAAGGAGAAAGTAATCCAGTAATGACTAGGCGTGCGCACTCAAAGAGTTGTTGACCAAGAAAGCTAAGAGATGAAGGTTTGAAATGCACTGTTTATATTCAATTTTCATCCTCCTGTGGCTGAGCAGTTAAGCCCGTGGAGTGATTTAGAGACAAAAGGTAGAACATCAGGGTTTATAATCAGACTGAAAAACTACTGTGTTGATGTAAATGTCAAGGTCAAGTTAGACTAAAAGCTCCTAAATATAGGTGTTCTATTTTAAGCAACGTAGTCCATTCTGTTTCCATAGCTTCATGTAAAGTATGTCCTACTTTTATTTTTTTAAGTCTTATTTAGACCCTACTATTTAAATGAACAAAAGTCAGTAGCACCTCTTAAAACTTGAATTTCCATTTAAATGCTCCAATGAGAAATCCTAGTAACCTTTCCTCTGGATTCTTAAAGTTAGGAGTGTGGGATTGTAGGAATGACAGGGCTGGATCTTGGGCTCTTCCATATGCTAGGCAAGTGCTGTAACTTCAGTCCCTTCTCTAAAAATTCTTTAACTTATAGCTAGCCCTCATAGTCATGGGACTGTGGTTCCAGAACATTCTCCCTCAATGATACCAAATTGCATGTGCTCAAATTTCTCATAGCAAATAGATCAATATTCACACATAACCAATGCATATCCTCCTATGTGCTTTAAATCCTCCTAGGTTGCTTACAATATCATGTAGGTGTTATGCAAGCAGTTGCTATACTGTGTTGTTTAGTGAATAAAGACAAGGGTAAAAACATGTATTGTTAAGTCAGACATATAAGCTATTTTTGGCATTTTTTGAATATTTTTATTTCAGCCTTATAGTTTGGATATGAAATAAACTCAAAATCTTCTTGATAAAGCCTTGGTCCCCCTTTAATAAATCTGTTTATTGAGAGATGGTTGCATCATGAGGACTCTGGCCATTCGAATTAATCCATTAATGGATTCCTAACTGTTTTGGTGTGTGGGTGTGTATGTTTGTGTGTTCATATGTGTGAGCGTGGGCATACACATCCACAGTGAGATCAGAGGATAAGTTCAAATGTCAGTCCTCACCTCCCACCTCTTTTGAGACAAGGCTGTCTTGTTCACCACAGCATTTGCCAGGCTAACTGGTGTGCCTGCTTCTGGTCAACTCTGCCCCCCTTCTGCCTCCTTTCTTGCATTGGGCGTGCTGGGATTATAGATGCCAGCAATACAGCACCCAGGTTTTATATGGGTTCTGGGGTTCAGAACTCAGGCTCTCCCACATGTGTATCCACAGACTTTCATAGGAAGCCTGTGGTGACTAGGATGGAAAGCCTGGTTGGAAGCTGTGTGGCCCTGGGGCATGCCTTTGAAGGGTGTAACTTCTTGTTGTTCACTCTGTACTTTTCAGTCTTCTTGAGATGAGCAGCTTTTCTTCTCCATGCCCTTCCCCTGTGAAAATTCTCTCTGGCCATAGGCTTAAAAGCAGTGGACCCAGCCCAGCATGAGCTGAGACTTCTAAAACAGTGAGTCAAGAGAAAGATCTCTCCTTAGAGCTGATTTTCTTGGACATCTTGTCACAACTTTGCAGCTGCTTAAATCCAAAGATGTGGAAATTGAATTGGCCATTTTTTTAGGGGTCGAGGACTAGGATTTGAGATAGGTTCTCATGTAGTCCAAACTGGCCTTCAATTCCTTGTGTAGCTGAACTCCTGATCCTCTGGGATTACAGACAGGTACCACTAAATCCAGGTTTTCATAGTTCATTCTGATAACTAACCCTCTACACATTATAATCTTAGAAAGTGTAGGTGTGCGTATGTTGTTTCCTTAGTGAGATTATGAATCTTCAACTTTAAGTACCTAATACACTTTAATATTTGTCAGATTCAGTAAAGAAAAGCCACATATTTTACCCCACAAAATCTATTACTGAAATTTTCTTTGCAGGCTACTGTTCAGGATTAACTTCCAAAAACTGAGGAATGCATGATTGTCTACATCACTGCAGACCCAGGTAAATGAACATGTGGTTTCTTTTCACTGTTCCTTGAGCCTCTCTATCATTATTCCCACATCAATCTGCATCCTCCATATCTCTTAGCTGTTGATTTTTTTCTTTTCTTCTCTTTTCTTCCCCATACTGCTGATTCCCACTCTCATAATCTCTCTTTTCTGGGTCATTACAATAGCTTCCTAATCCTCCCTTCTCCTTGGGTTGACCTCTAACCTTTCTTCTTGTACTAGATTTTCTCCCTAAAACATTTTCTAAGCATCCCCCAATACACATATCTTTAAATAACATAATAGTATCTTCTCATTATTTTGGTCCGTTGCCTCTTCCTACAAGGGATGGCTGCTTGAGGACAAAGATTATAGCTGTTTATCTTTACATCTTCTGTGCCTGATTCGGGATGTAGCAGATATGGTAACATGGTGGGAAATTGGTTTGGTCTTCAATAGAGCAAGCCACCCACACGATTAGATAGAATGAGAGGAAAACCTTTCACATGGGCAGAGAGGAGCTGGGAAAGCTGTCCATGAAGCGCCACACTAATGCGAGGGGAGACAATCAGGGACTAGCTTGGAGGTCTGGGGTGAGACAAGGTGAGCTCTGTCTAAATCAGGGAAGCCCACAAAAATGGAGAAAAAAGCAGGCAAGTAGATTTGATCGTGGGGGCAGCCCCAAATCTATGACAACAGAACCCCTTGTCCAAACTCCTACAGAAGAGGAAAGAGATTAAGGAGCCCCTGGGATTTTCACCTGTCAGGAGGTGTTGATCAGAAGGCATTGATTAAAGAAATGCCCCAATCTCCACAAGTGAAAAATGGAAATTAGTTCATTAACAAATCCTAAGGACCAGAGCAGGGAAGAGGAAAACTTCTGGAAGAAACTCTCACACCATAGTTTCAAATGAATCAGGGATCAAAGAAAACAAGAAGAAAGATTCCTTTGACTCTGTCAGGTGTGAGGGCAAAGGAATTGAGAGAGAGAGCCTCAGCCGCACTTCGTCACACACCACTCCTTGAACAGTGTGCATAAGAGACTTGAACAAGGAAAGGCTGAATGAAACTGGTTCCTAAACTGGACCCAAGGGATTATGCTTTAACATTCATTAGCATGGAAAAGCAAGAGCCTGGGGACACTGCACAATAGGCCTGTGAAGTCCTGTACTGTCTCATTTCTCTGTGGCAGGTGGAGGGTCCAGGCAGCTGTGACGCTCTGCCTTTGAACTGTGTGAGCAGAGACCCCACGTTATGACAGAGCAACAAAGAAAAACCAGATCTCTTGGCTATTTTTAAAGGGCTAAGAATGCCCTTTGGCTCTGTCTAGTTCCAGAAATTATACACTCAGATAACGGCTAGGCAGTCCCAAACAAAAAAGGTCTATTTTCTATTCTTCATCCATTCTTACTTCATCTGCCAAGGCAAAAATTAGGATGCTGTTATAATAATGGTCGTACTAGGAAAGAAAATGCCTCAAGCAAGAACATCTATGGAAAAAATGTTTCCTCCACATTATAAATACCACAGTCACCCTTTACCCAACATCTGCTGAAATAAAATAATAGCTTCCCAAAATGGCAAGTGGGTCTAACCATGTTTAAAATAAAGCTGTTTAACTGCATTAATGAATGAAATTATTTAAGATAAAATGACCAAAAATTGTCATTTGTTCTACATTTCAACTAGGAACACTGTGTGCAGGTTAAAGTTTTCACTAATTTGTTAGGACAACCATCACGATTATTGGATTACCATAATACCCTCCAATTAATGCCCAACTAATGGTTTATACAGTGAGAAGCAAACTTATAAATCAATTTTGTCAATTCTTAGGTACATTTGTAAAATGGTTCCTAGGCACATAGAGTTGTGAATGGAGGGGAAGAATTACAAAGCTACTCACATGGTGTGTTCCTTATTCATACAGCCGTAGCTCCTGTATCCTGGCATTCATTCCAGAGGGTTTTGAGCAAAGGTTTAGAGTCTCCAGAAACAACAACTTTAGTTTTAAGTCATTTGACAAATTCTATTAATCAAGCCATCAGAGAAATGACTAGCCAGAGCCCAACAAAATAATATATTTGCAAGGGCATGGGTAAATAATATATGCTCTAGAAATATAAGGCCCCACTGTTATTGCTACCACAGTTTTAAAGATTTATTTAGAAAATTGGGATTAAACAAAAGTGTATAGTGGTTGTTTGATTGTGAAATGTCCCCTATAGCCTCATACTCAGTGCCCAGCTGGTGGAGCCTTTGGAGAATGGAGCCCTGCTGGAGGAGGTGTGTCACTGAGGGTGTCCAGCTCATTCTTGCTGTCACCTCCCAGCTGATGGAAAATGATGTTATGCTCAGCCTCTGCTCTGCCATGCCTTTGTCCCCCTGACACAATGAAGCTCCTTGCAAAACTGTAAGCCCTTTCCTCTCATAAGCAACTTTGAGCCAGATATTTTGTCCCAGCAAGGAGAAGGTAACTACAGTATTTATCCTTGTAGTCAGCTCCAAATCGCTGGGGTGAATATCAAACACAGTTTATGGCAGGAAGGGATTTATTTCAAACTTACAGATCCAGAGGATGTTCTATCAATGGTGGGAGAAGCTGGCTCCCTTTCATCAATTCAAGCAGAGAAAAGAAAAACCAATCAGCAAGCAAACACCAAAAACAAGCAGCAAGCAAACATTAACTGTTGGCAAGAAGGACCTCCAGAGCTCAAACCTGCTCTCTCTACATAATGGGGCTGGAATTCTGATCTGCCCCAGTGACACCCCCCCATTCTACCCACTAGGGACAGAAGCTACAAACTCATTTTTAATAAAACCACCGAGTCTATGGAGCCACACGTTCAAACTACCACAATCCTATATTGTCATCTCTAAAGAATTACTATATTTTAGGGCTGGGGAGATGGCTCAGCAGTTAAGGTACTTGTCTGTAAAGCCTAATGAACCAGGATCGATTCCTCAATACCCACATAAAGTCAGATGCACAAAATAGCACATGCATCTGGAGTTTATTTGCAGAGGCTGGAGGCTCTGTCTCTCTTCTCTCTATCTCTCTCTGCTTGCAAATAAATAAATAAATAACATTTTAAAAACTGCTTAAAGCTTTCATAAAGGCCAGATCACCATGGCCCACTTGTAATCCAGCACTTAGAAAGCTGAGATGGGGGATCTACAGAGCAAGCTAGCTAGCTGGACTAACCAATTTAGCAAGCTCTAGGTTCAACTCAGTAAATAAAAACAGAGAGCAATTGAGGAAGATACTTATGGGCAATAACAGAGGGCAGGCATACAAACTGGGGGTTAACTAGTCTCCTAACTCCAAATGCACTCTGACGAGCAGTTTTCACTGGCTTCCGGTCTGACTCAGGTTTTCAAGGGCTGGAAAGATTTGATTCCAGCCTGCATTTTCCAGGGATCTTGAAAAGCGTAGAAGTGAGTCCAGATTCCAGACACCTGGGCACACCCATGTTAAGTAACTATCTTGAGGCCACAAACTCATCACTTAGAATGTGACCTGCCAAGTGGATTATCCCAGTCCTAAGAGGCAAAAGCAGAGCACAAAAGATGTGCCAATAACTGGAAATGATTCTGCCTAAACATGAATGTGACAAAGCCAAGAAGAAATTGGCAAACAAAAATATTTATGTGGAATATTCATATAGGACAATAAGATGTTTGTCTTTCATGCTGCTATGCTATTTAGGGAGGGGTTGTTACTGGGTTTTGTTGCTTTGGTTTTTTGAGACATAGTCTCATGCTAGCACAGACTCACCTGGAATTCAAGCTGTAGCCCAAGCTGGCCTCAAATTCATGGCAATCCTCCTCCCTCAGCCTTCCAAGTGCTGGGAACATAAGCATCTCCTGCCCAGCTGCATACCCACTGTCGCTTCTTCTTAGCACTTTGGCATGTTTTGAGTCACTCCACCACCATCTGAAAAGAGAAGCTTCTCTACCCAAAAGTGAGAGTAGCTGTAATGCTGTTTTTGTTGGTTCAAAAGCAACAAGGAAAGTCAAGAATAAGTGATAATTTATTATTAAAAAGCATT
>PVHP010019025.1:0-32333 GCA_004024765.1 Zapus hudsonius
CAGGGAAGGAAGAAAGAAGAGCTTCCCTTGCTCTCAAGCTTCCTTATATTTAGTCATCTTCTGGAAGGTCCACCCACTAGAGAAAGGGCTCACTCTGGAGAAGAGACCTCCTCCCTTCTCCAAAATCCCAAAAGGATGTTGTCAATCCTTTCTGCAGGCAAAGTCAGAGACCCACCCAGGATTACTGTGGATTATTATACAGGTCAAGTTGACAAATAAACTTAACCATCACAAGTCCACCCTTTATCAACTTGACATCAAATCATATCTCCTTACATCTTAATTTTCAAATGAAGACAGTAATCTCATGATTCTGCCTAACATGATATAACTATCCCATGTACAACCGGAAATGCATAATCTTCCCCAATGTGAGGCAAGTCCCTTGAGGAATACTTAGTCTAATATCTAATAATATAATTTCAACAATCATTAATGATATAATCTCGATTAATATTAATTACATAATAGAGGAAAAACAAAGGTATTGGTATACATATGGCCACACATTCTTAGCAAGTAATACAAAACAAAATAAAACAAAACACTCATGGCAATTTTAGGCCTCTTTTTGTTACTGGTCACATGGCCCTAGTTGGCATTTGTAACTACCTTCTTCTACTACCCATTCTGTATTTCCTCCACCTTCACCTAACACCCTTGTGACTAGTAGCTAAACCCACTTGGAATATACGAACAGACCACCAGCTTCCATAAACCCAAAAGTTACAAATGTCATCAGGTAGCATGAGAGGCCTATAGCAGAGATTTTCCTGCTTTAATGTAGCCCATCTCTCTGATGTTCCCACCAACATTCCGTTACTATAAAAACTTCATGAAACTGTTACCTCATTGGAACAACCTTAGGTTATAGGGTATCCTAAATCTGTGGTCCCAGACCATAGCATTGGGCTCCAGAATAAACTATGTCTGAATCCTTTTGAGATCACAGCTATGCTTTTTGCATGAATAGCATTAAGGGCAATTTTCTCTTGTTTCTTGTATGAAGCCTCACATTTAAATTTTGCAGTAGGTCCTGCAAAGTATATAACCTGCCCTGCATAGACCAAGTACCAAGGCTGAACCAGGCAAAACCAAGATCCATGAGGTAAGAGCTTCTGGCTTTGAAGCCAGCCTTGTGGGTGCATGCCACAACCCTCCAGGTAAGGGATGATGTGTACCTGTCATCAGTGTCTCCATTTCCTCCTCTATTAAAATGAGTGAAGAATCTCATTGTTGATATACATCTATTTCTTCCAGGCATAACATGCCCATTACCTTCATGGAGCAGAGGTTTTGGTAGTGACCAACAGAATAACTTAGTCCTCTAGTTATGATGATGAAATAATATGTGATAGTTAGGTAAATGGCGATGGCATTGTTGATGCTCCCTAGCAGAAGGGACACAGAACCCACATGAGGTATTCCAGCCATGACTCCCTCCCTCCCTCCTCACAGTTGCACCTGCTCTGGAGTGGGTACCTCCCCAGTGGGTACCTGGAGTGGGTGCTAGAGTACCTAGGAGGAAGAAAGGTGACTGCAGTTGAGGCTCAGGAGATGTGGATTGAGATTTTAGGAGTCTGTCACCTATGCTGCTGTGGGACTTTATGGTGATACAGCTGCTCTTGTGTCACCCATGCTCTGTGGGCCCAAATAAATCCATTAGTTCTCCAAGGTGGATTTGATAGAATCATTTCTTTGGTCTGTTTTCTTTGCCCCACCTGGTATGAGCAGGCATTTATTTATTCACAGCTCTCCAGAAAGTCGTGCACCACTCAGAATGCATTGAGGATTACACATTAACTAAAATATACTAAGGATTCAATAATGTTAGTAATTATTACTTCCCTGGATTCTAAGTAATAAATACAATTATTGCCACTTTGAGGGCATAAAATCCCAGGCCTGATATGAGAGATGGAACCACATAAAAGCCAAGTCAGTCTTTTTCTGGGCCTAAATGCTTCTGTCATGGTTTATTCCAGATGTCCCCCACAAACAAATGAATGTGTTCTCAATGATCGATCCTCAGCTGATGGCAGTTTGGGAATTACAACCTCAATGGAGCTGTGTTGTTGGGGGCAGGCGTTTGGGGTTATAAACCAGCTTCCCCTTGCCAGTATTTGGCACACCTTCCTGCTGCTATTTCCAGTGTTGTGGCAGAGGTGATGTCCACCCATCTGCTATGCCATCGTTTTCCCTGCCAGGATGGAGTCTCCCCTCGAGTCCATAAGCCAAATAAACCCATTCCTCCACAAGCCGCTTTTGCTTGGGTTCTTTCTGCACACCAACTAGAAAGCTGACCGCAACAGCTTCCGCCTGCCTACACCTGAATAAAAACCCGCACTGCCATCCTGGCCTCTACTTACCCCCTTTGGAGCCAGCACTGAAGAGCCATGGAATGTGAGAAGCACTGAAGGGACCTTGACTCTAGGAAGTTAGTGTTTCCCTCATAGCAAAGGAAACCAGAAGGGAACAAATGACATAGAAGTCACTTGTTCAAAATGACCTGGAAGCGTCACCTTGGGAGTAGCAGAGGCCACATCATTTTACTATTCAGAAGGATGAGCCAGCCACACGGGCTCCTGCGACAGGCGTTACAGAGAAACTGAAGGGTAGGATTAACAATCTAAGTAGCAATTATTTTATGTACCAATGTTTTCCAGCTTCTAAGCTGTGTATGCAGTCAGTTAGGAAACTTATTGTGAGTAATTTATTACAAATAATAAAGTACTTGAGTTTTTCATAAAGGCAGAAAGAGGATTATTTGGGGAGAGAAAGGGATCAGCAGAGTAGGAAAATGTCACAACAGGGGGTGAATATGACCAAAATACATTATTCACTTATATTCAATGTCACAACCAACCCAGTTATTACAAATAATTAGTAAATGATAATTAAAATTTGAAAAGTAAATGGGGTAAATTCATTCTTTAAATGTTGGCATACGCATTTGCATTGTAACGTTTTATTAACTAGATAAAGAGAGGGGTGGAGTTATTGCCAAAGAACTGAGCTTCCCATGATTACACAAAGGCTGACATGTAAACAAACAATTTACATGTGTGAAAAAAAAGCAGGGAGAAAAGTGCTTGTTAAAACCACAGCCATATTTACCACTTCTCTGTGTTCTGTGTGTGTTCTTGCTGCCTGACAGTGAGCATCCAAAGAGCTAGTGTTTCCCCTTCTTTGTAGTGGTCCCAGCTTAGTGTCCTACTACGACTAGAAAAGATCATTTAGCGGATGACAGAGAGTTGGAGTCATTAAATGAGCACACGTTGAGACACGAGGGGAAAAGCACTTCATCTACAAATGGTTACAAATGGAACTAAATTCTAAAGATCAGACTGTCCCAATTTACCTCTCTGAAATTTGCAAATGGAAAATATATATTTTAAATATTTATTTATTTGAAAGCAGAGAAAGAGAGAGACTGAGAGAGGGAAGGAATAGGCACCCCATGGCCTCTTGCCACTGCAAATGAACTCCAGATGCTACTTTATACATCTGGCTTTACATGGGTATTGGGGAATTGAACCTGGGTGTCAAGTTTTGCAAGGAAGCACCTTTAACCACTGAGCAATCTCTCAAGCCCAGAAAATATATTTTTTAATAATTAGAGTAGAGCTTAATGACTAATTGCCTAGGAAGAATGGCTTTTGGTGAACTTGTCCAAACCAGAAGAAAAACCTAGAAGCTAGGGGTGAGTGGCAAGCGTGCTGCAGTAATGGCTACATCAGGAAATCTGGAGAATCAGGCTGTTGAAAGGCTCCTCTCTCCTAGCAGAGACCCAGAGCTGACCCCTCAAAGCTGACAGAGAAGTCACTTGTTCAATGACCAGGAAAACATTCTGTTCCTCTTAATTTCTTCAAATGTTTTAGGAATACATAGTTTTAGGCTGTACATCTTTTAAAACAAAAGTTTAAGATGCAGAAATATATAAGAACCCCTAAGATACTGTTCCTAACAAGACATAACCATGCAAAATCTGAGTTTATATTTAGGATACTTTGATAAACGACCAAATGAAGGAACAGAAGGGCATTTAATTTCTTTAAAAAGATAGACAATCCTCTAAAGACCTCCTCAAAACAAAACCATAATTCAGATACTTTAGAATTCCACAGAAATGTGATAGAACTTGAATCTCAGCATATACAAAGCAAGAAAATCTTCCCATCTGTGTTCCTAGCTCTCCTGGAAACAACCAGCCACAGAAGGGAGTTCAAATGATTCAGCTCCCTTCCCCCCACTACACCCCCCACAACCTTCTCTTTTATTATCACTTTTATTTACACACCAGCTGACTGACCACAACCTTGGCTTTCCTTAAAGAAATAGTAGTTTGCATGTTACATCCTCCCTCAAGTCTCTTATCAATGCTGGCACATTCTGTAAAGTGAAGCTTTTAAAAATATAATTACAGGGTTTTATGAGGAATGCCAATTCCTCCGAGAGGCTATTTCACATGGAGCCTTTCATGTAGGGTCAGTGCCTGAAATATATTTGGAAAGGCAGAGTTTTTCCTGAGAGAAAATTTGTTCCTCTTCTAAGGAAAAAAGTGCACGGAGTAAACTGCTGGGGGCTCATGATGGAGATGTGATGTGTGGATGCCCGTCTTCATTAACTTGCATCCTCCTGATGTGAGCATCCTCTGAAAAGTCCCTTTCTGGGCTGGAGAGATGGCTCAGCAGTTAAGGCATTTGCCTCCAGTGCCTAAGGCCTTGGGTTCAATTCCCCCAGTACCCACATAAGCCAGACACACAAGGTGGTGGCTCTCTCTCTCTCTCTCTCTCTCTCTCTCTCTCTCTCTCTCTCTCTCTCTGTATCTGTATCTGCTTGAAAATGAATAAATAAAATATAAAAAAAATTTTTTTTAAAGTCCCTTTCTCATTATGGACAATTAAAAAAAAAAAAAGTCCCTTTCCTTCATTCCTCTACCTAGAAGAGCTGGAAAGGCTCAGAAAGAATGTGACTGGTAGGCACTCCCTCCAACCAGCCTTTTCTGTGGCAATAGACCTGAGGTTGGGGGTATGTGGGGAGGAAAATTCGGGGTCACCATGTGCACTTAGATGGCTGGGAAGCTCAGTGCTTTACAGGTGAGAGTTTGACTATTAGCCATTCACACCCACATTTGCTGACTCGCTCCATTTTAGCTGTGGAAAAATGAGGTTTAGAGAATAAGTTGCCTGTGTTTGCATTTTTTTAAGCCTAGAATTCTTCAAACTCAAATTCCCATTTGTAAGCATTTTGTTCAAGGCTCGATTAGAATGCTAGCTCTGAAGGTTAGACAAGAGATCCTACCAACAGCTCTTTGAGGACTGGGGAAAAGCTTTCCCTCAGAAGAGCTGAGGGAATGTAATGACAGAGGAAAAGACGTGTTTTCCTCTTATTCTTCCTTCTTTGATTTTTGAAACTTGTGCAGTTAATTTTCATTCTTTGTGGAGTCTTTATTTATCGATACTGGCTACGATTCCTTTGTAATCCTCAAATTAATACTTTCACATCTATAAGGTCATTTGCAGACATGCCTAGCGCAGCTAAATCTTGGGGTGCTCTGACAAGCACATTCCTGGCCGAAGTAGAGGTGAGGCTCTGGCTACAGTTCTGCTGCAGGCCATGATGAAATAACCCTGCGGCCCCAGGTCGGCTTGACCATCCAGTTCCAATCCCACCCCTGGCACCTGCTCCTGGGGCCTCAGGCAAGTCCGTTAATACATCTGAACCTCGTTTTCTATTTTGAAAAAATAAAGAAAGAAAATAGAATCCCCTCAGATGTAGTGGCTTTAAGGTTTAAGCCCATGACCCACACAAGAGTAAATGTGCATGTGTGTGTTCTTCCTGAAATAGCGGCAGCTCTCAGTATTTCCTAATCCAGTGTTCATAGCAGGTTTATACAGCATAGCTACCTGAGAAGCAAGGATGCATGGCTTTTCCCTCTTGTGCCTGGGAGAGCATGTACCTCTATGTGATTGTATGTTTGATCTCACAATTATATGAGCATGGGGGGGGCACAAAAGAGGAGATATATCCCCTCAAGTATTAAGGATGAAGTCAAGAAAATAGTCTAATCTAGGTTGCTTGCCCCAAATTGCAGACGACAGCCCAGTGAGGATGAGGAAGATAGGGTGAGGCTCTACCGACCAAGAAGCAAGACCATAGTCAAAGTTGAACACAGAAGTGAACTTATCTTTCAGGAATTCTAAGAATTACTACTTAGGAGGGACTCTGAGATGCCTCTGAACCTTAGAGGTGAGCCAAAGGAGGCCTGAAAATCCAAGACATCTGGATTGTGAGCCAAGCATCAGCCCAGGTCCAAGAGTGTTTGTGGTTGTCCAGTCACAAATGAGGGATCCCCTGGCAGATGCAGGACGGTGGAGGGATCATTTCAGCAAACACTGGGAAGCTAGCTGTTGAGTCAGGAACCCTGGAGGTTTGGGAACCTGAGATGAGGCCAAGCGGTCATAGCCCAGGGTCCTTTTGCACAGGGGTCATTATCTGTAGAGAGTCTGCAACCAAAAACCCATTCTTCCATATCTTCCCAGAAGGCTAAGCACTTCAACTCTAAAATGCACAAAATATTTAATTCTTTTATTCCCATGACCAGACTTAGTAAGTGTATGTGTGTTTCTTTCTCCAAGTTTCCTGCAAGGACACCACGAATGGCCTCAGTAACTGCAGGGCATCCATGAGGCCCCAGAAGCAGGCTCTGAGATCCAGTGCCATGTTTGGCCTGAGGTTTGGCTTCCAGCTCTGAATGAGGTAGAAACACGAAGACGGGCCTGCTCCTTATTCCTGGGTGGGAGACTGGGGATGTCACTGACATGAGACTTTGTCCATGGCCTTTGGCCTTCCTGAGTCTTCCTATTGTGCATTGTGGCTGGGGATTTCTCTCTTCCTATATCACAAGTGCCTCCCAGCCTGGTGGCCTCACCCTGTGCCCTCCCATAGGCGGTTCCTCTAATAAAATCCTTACCTGTTTAATCCTGTCTTGGCATCTGCTTCTCAAATGACCTGGACTAACAAAAGAACCAAATGTCTGATGCATCATGTCAGCAAAATCAACAGACCTGGGTCTGTGCCGTCACTAGCTCTCTGCCACAAGATCCTCTCTACTTCACAGACTCTCAGGCACCAGAGTGTACATTCAAGTTTTGCACAAAATTACAGGTTCCTGCACATGTCAGACTGCACACATAACTCAAACCCTTAGAAGATCATGCATACTTGGATGTTGAGTCCACAGATAATGGGAATCAAGTCTTTCAACCCACATGGAAGCCTAGAGAGACTCTGGCCCTCCCATTCCTGTACCTTGCCACATGCCACATGGCCCTCCTGGTCTGTGTCATGCCGCACCTATTTCCTCCACCAGGTTGACTTGGAATTCACTATGTAGTCTCAGAGTGACCTTGAACTTATATCAATCCTCCTACCACTGCTTCCCAAGTGATGTGATTAAAGGTGTGCACCACCACACACAGCTAAATTTTTAAAAAATACTCTCATGATTCAGAGGGGTGTGTGTGTATGGGTATGAGCATGCTAGAGCCTGTTGTCACTGGAAATGCATTCCAGATGCATGTGCCACTTTTACCTATGGCTTTAATTAGGTACTGCAAAATCAAAAGTGTTTCAACCACTGAGCCATCTCCCCAGCCCACGATTAAAATTTTAATGCAAAATCTCTTTATAACTAAACTGTGTGCCAGATCTTATATAAATATATATCTTCTTCCAAATAGTAACTTCTTTATGAGCTCCCTGTAGACCATACAGGGAAAGATTTTAACTCAGTCATTGGGGTTTCCTACCCACTCAAACCAAAATAAATTTGGTCCATATGAAATTCCAAAATACCCTTAAGTCACTGGTTATCCACCCACAAATTCTCACACATTCCCAAATGACCATTTAGCCAGTTCTCCGCTGATATGGGGATTCACAGAAATGGTCTCTTCTGTTTGAGATTGGGCTTAGCTAGGTAGGCCAGGCTGCTCTTGAACTCACAAACCTCCTGTCTCCACCACCCAAGTGCTGGGATTTAAATTCCTGTTTCTTGTATTAACCACAATTGCACATTGTCAATAGCTTCTGACTGGAATTTTTTATTATTATCCATAATGAGATAAATTCAATGAACAAATAATGAGTTGTTATCCCCATTTCCCCAAAGCCCCTCTTCCCTAACCCCAATCATCTGGATATCCTCCTCAGTGGACAGTCTGGATCTGTAGTCCATGGGGTAGGGGATTATGGATATCCTAGGATCCAGCCCTGTTCCATCCACTTTAGTGTGATGTTACTGAGGGGGGCGATGTCTCTGGTAGTTCTCCACCACCATGGCTCTTACAATCTTTCTGCCCCATCTTTGCTCATTTCCCTGAGTCATGGTGGGTGAATATTAAGGCTGCTTTACTGTTAAGGTGTTAGGGGTCTCTGTACTTCTGCTTTAGGTTGTGTTGAAAATTGTTGGTGTCTGCCTGGCTTATCCTATGTTGACTGATTGGCTGTGGTTATGGGTCTCCTGTCCGTGCCACCATTCGCTGTAGGGATCCGTATGGATCTTCCACAGTAGGTCTGGGGTGGCGCATCTCCTGTCAGGATTTCAGCTATCGGCCTACATACAATTCATTGGTAGGGTTGGAAGAGCCACAGCTCTCTCGCTGCATTCTGAAAGATACCAACAGAATCTCCATCGGAGATAGAGATGAGTATAGATTAACTGAGATACACATTTCTGAATTGGCTAGATTCTATTGTTAATAACCTCTTTGTAAATCACTATTATAGTGCATTTCTCTTTGGGGGCCCAAGAGTTTGATTCCCAGTGTATTTAACCCTGAGTCCCCAGTTCCAGTTAAGGGCTCCCCATCACTGAGTGGATTATTTGGCCAAATTAAAAGCTGTTGATTGCCTCCCCCAGGCTTTGGCTCCCCCATGGCACAAGTCCTCCTTTCTTGGTTCGCTGTCCTTTCCCAGTAGGAAGTGTGGTCAGCCTACTCATGGTGGCAGTCTGCGTCTCCTGTCAGTGTTCTTTGTTTTTTCCAGCTGTTATTGACCAGCTTCCCCTGGTAGCTTATGCATTGCCTTCCAGCACCATATTGACTACCATCTGGGGGCTGGTTACCATTCTGGACCTCTCAGGGTCTCTCGATGCTGATGGATGGCTTTCTGTGGTTTCTTCAGCAACAGGATCCTACCTTAGTCCTGGGGAGGGCATTCAAGAGCTTTGACAGAATCCTGTCTTTGTAACTGGAATTTGAATTAGATCATTTTACTACCATTTCCAGCCTGAGAATAACTGGCTTTTACAAAACGTATGTACAAGTAGCACATGGAGCCTTAAAATTTTTAATCATAATGAAGTCAAAGCTCTCAGGATCCCTGTATGGAAAGTTCTAGAAGAAAGCCTGGCTAACCTTTTTGATCCCACCAGCCTCACAAGGACACTCAGACCATCTAATTAACCATTCATAGGAGAGAAAACTGACGCAGCCCAGGTCCTTACAAAAGCCTTGTCATGTGACCTCAACTAAGCCAGAGGAAAGCAGGTGGGTAAATATGAAAATGAACCATGAAGTCCACCGGGCCCTGAGGACCTCAGAAGGAACTGGATGTGTTTCACAAAGCATGTCCATCCTGTTCGGGTATGCATGACAAGGGCCCTGGGAGAATGATTAATATTCCAGGCAGCTTTAGGTTGAATCCCCTCTCCAGCTGAGAGTATCATATGGAAGTGGTGATGAGTAGGAAGGAGAGGAGGCAAGGAAAAGCTGACATCCTTTGTGACTTACACAGCTGGTCTCAGGCCACCATACATCAGAGTCACCCCGGGGAGCTTTGAGACTCCAAATCCAGGGGCAGGACCTAGACTTCAACGTTTCTAAACTTCCCAGGTGACCACATTGTGCAAGCAAAGACAGGGATTTAGGAAAACTCTAGGACCTGAGATCAGGCAGGGAAGACCCCTGATGGGGTGGAGGACCAGCATTTCCAGGAGTGCACAGCTGTGACCATGTCTCTTTAAGCACGGCTGCCAGCTCGCAGGGCAACCTGACCTCACCAGAGCTAAGATGCTGCTTAACACAAAGCAATTATCACCAATGTTCCTTGTTTTCTCAAGCTCCGTGATTCATTCTAAAGATAGATTTTTGTCTTTCACTTTGTATACAAGGAATATATATATAATATATTTGAATATATGTATATCTCATTCACCAGAGAAGAAAGTGCTAACAAACTGGCAAGCCCCTGGGAAAGAAAGACAGGAAGGCCAATGAGAGAGAGAGAAATAAAGATAGAAAGAAAGAAAGAAAGAAAGAAAGAAAGAAAGAAAGAAAGAAAGAAAGAAAGAAAGAAAGAAAGAAAGAAAGAAAGAAAGAAAGAAAAGAAAAGAAAAAAGAAAGAAAGAAAGAAAGAAAGAAAGAGGGGGAGGGAGGGAAGGAGAGAAGGAGGAAGAAAGGAAAGAAGAGAGAGAAAGGGATGAAGCAGAGATATAGAGAAAGAAAAGGAAGGAGGGAAGAATGGGAAGGGAAGGGAAGAAAAGAAAATGGAAGACATATTTTGTGGTCATTGAGAATATAATCATCATTCTCTAAAGCCCCATGGTCTCCATCAGTTTTAGTATTTTTCTGGGGCTCAGAGGAAAATCAGAATCCCAGCCCCACTTTAGATCTATGGAAGCTGTAGAAAACTGGCTAGCTGGAACAGAACAGGTTAAAATCATTTACCAAATCTAAGCATTCACCCTAGAAGAAAGTGCTCACAAAACTGGCAAGCCCCTGGGAAAGACAGGCAGGCAGGCCAAACTGGCACACCCAGGGGCAGTGCTGGGCAGGAGACCCCGGGTCAATCCAACCCTGATTACAAACAGGGCGGCTTTCCTTTCTCTATGGGAGTCTTTCCTCCAAATCTTACCATTTGAAAATCATCCATGTGAAATTGTTTCCTCGCAGACGTAAGAATTACTTTTACCACTAGGTGGCAATGTTGACTTAAAAATATTGAACACCAAGGGCACACTTTTTTTTTAACCCTATTTAAATCTGTTTTCTACAAGTCAGGACTTTTTTAAAAAGCTTGGAAATTTCAGCAGTGAAGGCAGGGCTAGCATGTGAGCACATGGGATATCGTCAGCAAAAGATCAACTGGGGATAGAGGGAGGGGAAGATGCTGCCCATGGAGAACAGAGGCAGGCTGGGCCATAGCTGGCCAGACACCCAAGAGTTCACAGCATGGATAGCCAAAAACAGTCGATCTGGCGGTGGCGAAGGATGCCTGCTCCGGGCAGTGCCCTAGAGAGATTGCTGGGGCTCTAGGCCTCTGGGATGCGAAAGCATCATGCTTGATACCTACATAGTTTTGGTGTGAAACACCCCCACAGCTTCCTGAGTCAGACCATTGGATTCCAGCTGGTGGGGCTGTTGGGAGAGGTTGTGGAACTTTTAAACCTAGCTTACAGATTTAGACAGGCCTTGAAGGTCACAACTAAGCCACATCTGGTGGAGATCTCTGCTTCCTGGTCTCTACTGTGTGAGAAGGACCTGCTGGAAGCTCCAGCCAGCACAGGCAGAGCGGAGGGACTGCAGCCACTTTACCTGTGAACCAAAATTAATTCTTACCTTGTGTCTGTCAGGTATTTTCTCACCATGATGAAAAAAGGGAGTCATATATGCTAACCATACCATGAGATCTGATTGGTGGAGACCAAGTGACCATCTTGGTCTTTCTACGGTAGCTACTAGCCGGCATCAAAGACAGCCTCTACCAACATCCACATTTGCTGTGCTGTGGGAATCACCCTCCACGGCCTCACCAACTTTGTTTTTCCAGGAGAAATTAGAAGGATCAGAACAGTAAAATAAATATTTAATATCTGATGTATTCTGGGCAGAAGTGTCTGATTGTCTCCCATAACTAAAGTGCTCACACAGTCCTCACACGGGCAGGTCCTCCCCTTTCTCCACTCTGCTATTCTTGCCATGCTGGACAAGCAGGCTGCTTCCATTCCAATCAGCCACATTCTTACACACCAAAGTCCAAAGGGCCATGTTCAGCATCTCAGAATAAAAGTGAAGAAAATTTTCACAGAAACCCACCAGCAGATTTCCCTTCATAATATATCAGCCAGAACTGAGTCACCTTCCTAGTTCTCCATGAGTCACTGCTGAGAGAATGCCGCCCTCATAAACAGCTTTGGCAAAGCACATCTGACTGAGAAGGAGGAGGGTGGACACTGCCACCATACGAGCTAGCAACAGCACACCCTGATCACGGGAACCAGCACCGACTATTGTGGGGAGCTGCAATGCAGAGCTTCCTGTTATCATATCATGTATTGTAAATCATCCCATACGGTATCATCCTATGGGATCATATCCTTGCAGTGGACCAGCAAGGGAGATCAGAAAACAGTAGGACGTCCAGGCTTGGCAGAGTCAAGGAATGTTCCCTGAGATATTAAATCCACCACACCCTTCTCTAGTCAGCAGAGAGAGCCAGGAGTCCCTGCTGCATCTCAAATCAGCTTCTCAACAACTTGCATCATTGTTCAGTGTCAAGCTGTGTGAGTTCTGGGTTATCCCAATGAACCAAACAAGTATTGGGGGGGGTCAAAAGCAGACTCTGATCTGTCAATTCATGTGCTGAGTGTGAATACATAGCACTCTTAACGGAACGGGTACACTATCACCCTGTCATTGTAAAACTGGCTGACTTCACTCGTGTGTGCTGGCCATCACAGTGAGATTCCTGATGCCAAAGGGCTGGAATCAGCCTGGGGATTTGTGTTTCAGAGAGAGAGTTCCAGAATATATGCTGCTGCTGTTCCTGGGCTCCCATCTGAAGACCATGGCTAAAAGGCTCAAAACTGTTCGTGGAGCCCAGATTTGCTAACAGCCTTTTCCATAATTATTGCTGTGGCTGAATTACCCAAGTTGTAATGGTTTCTATAAGACCTAACTTACTCACCCAAGGCAACTTCATTTCTTTATAATTATAAGGTATTACATGTATATGATAGATCCTAGACCACGGACACTTTCTAACAGACATAGGATGCAGGGGAGTTGACTGAGGGTGCTGAGGTATTCACCTAGTTATTAAACACTTAATGAAAGCTATTGCATGCAACACAGTGTGTGTGAAATTCATATACATATTACCCCTTCCCTGAAGGGTTTCTATGACACCAGAGAAGGTCAAGTTTGTACACATATAGTTACAGATACACCTAGAATGCGGATGCAGGATTTGGGGGTTCAGCAGGGACATGTGAACCCCAACTTTTGGGTCCTTGTTCTATTTTAGCAAAGAATAGATAAAATGGACTTAAATTATGAACTATTGAATTCTAGAGGACTCCATCAGGAAAAACCTGGGCTCTTATTTCTAAGTCTGACAATACCCCATAATCAATAACTTACTAAAAGACCATTATCAGGCCTGGGAAGATGGCTTAGTGGGTAAAGTGCTTGGTATTCAAGCATGAAGACCAAAGTTCAGCTCCCCAGCACCATGTAAAATGTCATGTGTGGTGACATGTGTCACAGTGCTGGGGACACAAAGGCAGGTAGGTCCCTAGACTGGATGGGTAGTTTAGCCAAATTGGTGAGCCCCTGGTTCAGTGATCCTGATCTAATTCCAATAATAAGGCCAAGAGTACCTGAAGAGAGCACTTGATGCTGATCTCTGGCCTCTCCAGGCAGGCACTCCTACATGAATGCATGCATACAAACACTACACACACACAAACACACACACACACACACACACACACACACACGTACACACCAAAAATAAATAAAAATGAAACAAATACATAAAGGAAGAAAGAAAGTGCCCAAATCCTTCCAGTCTTCTGTCTCCCACTGATGTATTCAGCAAGGCTAGAAGCAACAACAGGTGTCCCAACACCCAGCTTCTGACAGGAGTTCAACATTCTGCTCTCCTCCTTCATCTTTCTCAGCAACAACTAGCTCTTCCTTTAGTTAACTACAGACCACATGTGACATTTACATTATGTCAGGGTAATTGACAAAATGTCTTACTGTGCTTTTTTCACACAGGTCCTCTCTCCTCTACTGAGAGTACCCAGGGCTTTACACTTCTTATCACAGGGATTTTGCTTGGCAGAAGTGAATGCAGCAACAATTGCATTCAACCTAACACCCATGCACCCTCCTAGCTCAGCTGTGCTGACCTTGGAAAGACTGAGTTTAGGAGAATTATGCCACCTAGTCTGAGAGGTGGGAGGTATGTAAGAATAGCACTGGGGCTGAAGACATGAGCTCAGCAGGTGACACCAGAGTCTAATGGTTTCCTCTCAGGATCAGAAAGGGGGACATAACTCTTCCAGCCTCTGTAGTGTGACCTAATAAGACAGTCACCACATGTCCATGCTTACTCTTAAGGAAGTCAAGCTATTGGCTTTCAAGAAACCAAATGTACCTAAATAATTAAAATACTAATGGTGAGCATTCAAGATACTGCAGGGCCTTCCACGAATGGTCAGGGTCATGAGTGGACTTAAAATAATCATATGATCCTGGAGTCAAAGTAAGTAACTGCAAATGACAGCAATTGAAATGTCCATCCATCTTATAGAAGGGGAACTTTGATTTAAACAAACAAAAAAAAAAACATGGTATTTCGTATGCACTGTGCCCCACAGTGAACTTAACAGCTCCTTCATTTGCTGCAGTATGTAGGGATGGTAGAATGCAACCTCAGTCTGCAGGGACTCAAGAAACACGTGTGAATAAACTGCCCTCGGGACAGTCGAATGTGAAGCTGGTCCATCATTGAAAGCAAAAACAGACTGGGTGTGCCAGGCAGGAAGAAAGGGTCTCTATGCAGCCAGCAGCTCCCTGGGCACCATTTGGGACATAAGAATGTCAACATTTCAGCTTTTTCTAAGACAGATGGCATGATAGGCGGTCACCATAATGGAAATTCTGCAAGCTGCTTGCAACTCATTGTTAAGCTCTGCCCTTCTATTTTACTAGAGAGTAAAAGGAAAGCAGTAAGCAACGAAGACCCACAGGGTGCTTGGAACAAACCACAAGGTGGAGGATAACCAGTGCCAGGACCTTTAAATTGGCCCAAAGCTAACAAAAAGAATAGGTAATGTTTTTGCAATAGTGTTTGCTTATTACTTATGCATTTCTGGCCCAACTGAGGACAGTAAATATAGTTGTTACTCCTTCCATTCTTAGACACACCCTGAGTACTAGGCCACACAGAGGAACTCTTAGCTGACTGCAAGGCTAAACCAAACAGTGTTAAGATTAAATATTTCCTGGGCTAGAGAGATGGCTCAGCAGTCAAAGGCTCTTGCTTGCTAAGCCTGCTGGCACAGGCTCAATTTCCCAACACCTACATAAAGCCAGATGCACAAAGTGGTGCATGTATCTGGAGTTTATCTGTAGTGGCAGGAGGGCCTGGCACACCCAATTTCTCTCTCTTTCCTCTCTCCTTTCTCTTTCTCTACTCCTCTTCTTTCCCCTCTTCTCCCTTTCCCTTCACTGTCTTCTCTCCCTCCCTCCTTGCAAATAAATGGTAAATAAATAAATTTTTTTAATTGAGAGGGGTGGAAGATATATAACTGCTGTCTGGCTGCCTGTGGCCACATGCAAAGTGACACATGCCCATGAACCTAACTTCATATTCTTAAACTGGGTGTCATGGTTTGATCCAGGTGTCCCCCACACAAATGAATATGTTCTGAATGATTGGTCCCCAGCTGATGGCAGTTTGGGTTTTACAACCTCGTTGGAGCTGTGTTGTTGGGGGCGGGCTTATGGGGTTATAAGCCACCTTCCCCTTGCCAGTGTTTGGCACTCCTTCCTGCCTCTGTTTGCAGTGCTGTGGCAGAGGTGATGTCCTGCCCTCTGCTCATGCCATCGTTTTCCCTGCCAGGATGGAGTCTCCCCTCGAGTCTGTAAGCCTAATAAACCCATTCCTCCATAAGCCGCTTTTGCTTGGGTTCTTTCTGAGCAGCAACTAGAAAGCTGACTGCAACACTGGGAAAGTAAATCAAACATCAGCTCCTATTCCTTAAATGCACTCTTAACCTTAAATATTGAAATCATTTTTTTTTCAATCTTAAGAAATTCTCAAATTTTAAATTCTAACTTAGTATTTTAGACTTCGTGAAAAAAAAAAAACCCAAGAAACAATTTAAGTTGCTATACAATATTCATTACAAAGTTCAACGCTGTGTCAAGGGTATAGTCAAAGCAAATAGCTGTCAAATACAACTGTTAATTAGTGAATAAACGTGTATTTCACAGCTAGGTGACTAACCAAAGAGGAATTTTTTTTAAATCTAATTAGATACCATTCTTTAGAAAAATTCAAAATATTAAAAATGTTTAAAATATAAAATTTTATACTTTAGGAAATTATTCACAAAAGACATGGGAAATGTTTTCAAGATGAGTTTTGCTAGTAATGTTTTATTGTTCATAGGGATGGTCAGTTGTACAGGCTGGTGACTTTCTGCCTCCTGCACTAACGCTGACTCACACTGGCTCCAAGTCACTGCTAAGAGCTTCGACCCACTGGAAGAGGAAAGAGAAAGATGGTGAGAGGGTGAGGATCTTAAAGGCACATGTTCAGACATCTCACGACATCCCCAGTCTGCTCATTTGTAAGTTACTTGCTGTCTTTGGGCAGCTTGTTTATCTATCCATTGCCTCAGTTTCTCAGGAAGTACACTAGGGGTAACATGGCTCCCACTCTAAAAACAAAATAGAGTATCCAGGCAGGCTGTTGGAAAAGCTTGTGAAAGATATTTACTAGGACCTGGGCCAAGACAGGTTGGAGCTACAAGTATCATTACTTTGTAGTTAGAAAGTTAAGACTCCCTCCTCCATCACTTTGACGCCTTTCAAAGACCTCTTTGTTTTTCTGCCTAAGTTGTGGCCCACAGGAGAAAATGTCTGTCTTTCAAAGGGTTTCTTTCATAAACAGGTCATTCTTTTTAAGTGGGTTTCACCGACTATGTTTATTAATGTGTAGTAACACTTAAGGAAGGTTTTATTTAATGCTGGGAATAAAGCAGTGTGGGCAGCCAGCCACGCCTTAACCTAAAAGGAAATGCTATGTAGCAAAGGCCTGAGGTGTCCAGAGAGCCCTGTTGCAGCTTGCTGATGGCTTCTTGCATCGCTCCAGCCCAGAAGTGCAAACAATGTCAGCTGTCCCAGAGGGCCCTCCTCCCAGACAAGGCCTGGGTCACTGCTGATTTCACCCCAGAGACATCCTGTCAATAAAAGGGAAGATGAAGAGACTCAAGTTGATAAACAGCAGATGAATTAATTTAACAAGCTGTCTTGCCATGTTTTCTTCTGTGTGTGGTTGAATTCCCCTCTGTTCTCTAAGTTAAATACCTTTGATTTATGTCAAGATTCAGTCAGCTCACTCTCCCTGATAGTTCCCTCTGATCTCACATAGCACCACTGGTCTTAATTCAGGATTTTTTTGGTGTTATTTTTTCAGCAAGAAACAAATCCATTCAGTGAAGAAATGAAGAGCATCTTTAGAGATTGCTGGACCTCTTAATAAATTTCACTGTAAGGTCACCCCTGAAATTATTTACAAAGGCAAAATTAAATTAGAATTTGTCTCCAGAACTGCTTTGACTGAAGACAACCAGGAAGGGCAACCTGCTGCCCAAGGGATGTGTGACAAGAAAAAGTGCAGTCACAGTGGCCTCCAGAGTTCACATGGAAAGAAGGCGACCAGCTGTAGAGCCAGCCCTCCCCCTCTGTGGGGACTTTACTGCAGCAGACACCAGCAGGCCCAGAGCTAGCAGCAATGTTCCGCTATAATGGAAGGATCTATATCGTGTGTCTACCGAGTGCCAGCCCCTTCAGATTGCATCCCCAAATCTCAGAACTTTGCCCTGCCCTGGGACTTCAAAGCCTGACAGAAGTTTTTGGAAGCCAGGAAATTACACTCTGACCAAAATGTAATGGATACTCCCTAGGATTTGGTAAACTTCAGAAGTCCCAAGCTTATTAAAGAGATTAGGCTCCCCACCCACCACCCACCATATGCCCACCAAAGACATCTAAACCCTGAAGAAAAAGAAATTTCAACCAGTTTCAGCTCTTAATGATGTAATGCATGCTCTGAAATATCGTTTTCCCCCAAAATCTGTCCCTTTTATTTTTGTTTGCTTATTTCTTGGTGTTTTAAAGCACATATACAGCTGGTCTGTTGGGGATCATATTCCTGCTTATTTTGCACATACCACCAAACATCTGTCAACTGTTTAATCTAATAATTGTATCTCAAGGGTTTCTGCTGGAACAATGATGTGTCCTTTTGTCTATAGAAGGGGCTCCAAAGAAGCAAGGTTTCTAACATTTTCAGCTTGGAGTACAAGCAGACTGTCGCAGTCAGCCACACACCACTGGGATGAATCTCCAAACCAGGCACAGTTTATGGAAGGAAATGATTTATGCAAGCTACAGATCCAGGGGAAGTCCCATAAAAGTGAAAGAGGCTGGTCCTCTTTCACAAGTCCAAGCAGAGAGAGAAACCCATCACCAACACCACACACACAACAGCAAACAGGCTGTAGCCCAGGCTGGTTTCAATCCGCAGTCCTCCTGCCTCAACCTTCTGGGTGCTGGAATTATTATAGGCATGCACCACCCTGTCCAGTTAGCAAAGAAATCTTTTCATGGGCAAGAAAATCCTGCATTTTCAATGTGATCCCCATCGGTTAAAGAGGCAGAAATGTTATATAAGCAATTTCTGCCTGTAAGCAACTAGGCCTGGCCACATTCTTCAGCAATAATGAGGCTGGGCTAGATGCAACCCACAGGGGTCTGAAGCTTTCTGGTCTTCGAAGCCGCCAGGGAGAGCAGCATCCTGGAAGGAACAGACTTTCCAGCCTTCTTTTCCTGCTGTTAGGAAGCATCCATGCAATGGTATCTAAGAAACCTTGTTTTACGGGGGACAGTGAATGTGTGTGAAGGGGACCATGGTTCTTAGAACACAAGGGATGTTCTTGTTCTTTGGGGAAGAAAGCTGACCACTGGATGCTCTAGGGAGGGACCCCTGGTAGACAGCATTCTACACTAAGCTTCTTGTGTAGACAGGCTGTCTTTCTCAAGATTGTCACTGGAGGGCAGTGTGGTCTAACAGATGTAATTGCAAGGGTGCTGGCGGCTTGGCTGTCCTGGACTGTTGTACCCCATGAAGACAGTTTAGGGGTGACAAGACCTACACTTTATTGCAGGGCAGAAATGTCAGGAGGGCTCTCTTATCTCTGCTCCTTAGGGTGTCCTTCCACTCCCTTCCTAGAAGGCCCTTCTGAGAGAATTAAGATTTCTGGGAAGATTGCTCTTTTCCAGAAATCCTGACTGCAGACACCTGACACTAAACCAGCCCATCCATGGGGATCCCAAGAAAACCCAACCTGAATCTTGAGGTGGGCTTTTCAAACCCCCTCTTGCCTCCCTGGGCAACGGCTCTACCTTGCTTCCTTCCCTTTATTTTTGCGCTTCTCCATGCTTTCCTTCATTCCCT
Organism: Zapus hudsonius; assembly: GCA_004024765.1. Taxonomy (NCBI): domain Eukaryota; kingdom Metazoa; phylum Chordata; class Mammalia; order Rodentia; family Dipodidae; genus Zapus; species Zapus hudsonius. Next base: position 19,546 of record PVHP010019025.1, read on the forward strand.
TAAGCTTCCTTCTCCTAAAGCTCCCCTCTGCCCCCCTCCCCACCAAGCTCTAAGCTATAATAAAATCTTTCCAAACCTGGCCTGTGGATTTCATTAATTGAATTCATAAAACAAGAATCTGGGGACAGCCCAAATTTTGACAGAGGAGCCCTCAAATTTCTGTATCTGGGTCATGGTGTAAGAAGAAATCTCAGCAAAGGGTATTTTTTTTTTTTTTGTCTTCTCAGAAACAGTAATTCTGGCACCTACACCAAAAAATCTCCCGTCCCAGCCCTGAAAATGATGGAAGATAGAGTACTCATTAGTTACTCCAGGATGAGGTTGGATTAGACGCATTCTTCTTGCCTAACCTGATATGCTTTGTAGGAACTTTGAAAACTGCAAAATTGTGTAAGACATGTGATACAGCAGTATCCCTGGGGCATGACCATCCTCCTGGACACATGCAGTATACATAGGTATATCCTGTGTGTGTGTGTGTGTGTGTGTGGCATGTGTGCATGTGCATGTGCAGATGAGGCATGCAGGCCTCATTGACTTGCCTATGGCGCTGGAGGAAAGCAGCAAGTGCCCCTCCGTCACTCATCTGCCTGTTACTTGTTAGGAAGCCTCTTACGGATTCCAGAGCGGGCCATTCTCAAGCCCCGGTGATTCTCTGGACTCTGCTCATACATGCTTACAGATGTGCACTCATATGGGCTCTGCAGATTAAACCCAAGTGGTCTGAGGCCTCCTCAGGCCTCATGCTTACGCAGATGGACACTCAGTGGTTGGGCCATCTCTCCAGCCTCACATGATGTATTTTATAGCAGGATTTTATACCTTATGACATTCCACCTGGACCAAAAAAAGTTAGTACTTGGGTTTGAGATTTAAAGTGACTGAAGTCTGAAGAATTAAATGTTCTCCAAAGTGATTTTTTTTGGAGAGGAGTGTTTTCATGAATGTGTGTATATACATATATATGTATAGATACACATGTGTATCTATACATATATATATATGTGTATACACTTACACACACATATACATGCACACACATACACACACATACACAAAATGTCTCATGACTCAGTTATTACAAAGATGTGTCCATAAAGTAACCCAGTTTCAGAGGTGTGCATTCAAAAATTGAGCAGTGATAAGAAATTACTTGATGGTCCCCTGACTTCTTCATGACACAAACTTATCTTTTACTTGATAGTAAATTCCTAAGGACTCTTTCAATCAAATTAAAAGTTTTTCCTCACAAAATTTTAAAAATGAACTTATAATATCTCAAAGCCCATGAAATCCATATTATTAAAAAAAACTTACTTGACTTGTACTCGACTATTATACCACCTTGCCGAGTAGACCTAAATAAATAGAAACCTGTCTCAAGTTCACTCATTAGAAAATATTTTTAAGATCTTACAAACTGATGAAAATAGTGAACCTAAAATGACCAACAAATTCAACATATTTCCTACCAAAATCTAAGCCTGTTATCTAGTTTCAGATGTTAACAGTTAATCTTGAAATATATACAAGGCCTGGAAGATGGCTCAGCAGTTAAGGGTGCTTGCTTGCAAGGCCTGATGGTCTGGGTTCAACTCCCCAGTACCTGTGTAAAGCCAGATGAGCATACATGTGAAGTTGGGGTATAGTAGAGACCCTGGTGTATCTCTCTCTCTCTCTCTCTCTCTCTCTCTCTCTCTCTCTCTCTCGCTCTCTCTTTCTCTTTTTCCCTCTCTCTCTCCTCTCTTTGCAAATAAATACAAAAGTTTAACATAAAAAAGAAATATACGCATTCAAAGGTTACAGAGTGGCCAGAATAATCTTGAAGCAGGAGATCAAAGTTAAGCATCTCATACTTTCCAACTTCAAAGCTTGTACAAAGCTATAGTGATCAGCTCTGTATGACTCAGCACTATGTACAGACATAGGCATCAGTGAGATTGAGAGTCAGATGTACATCCAGGATTCATCAGGATGGCATACATTCACAATAAATTTATTTTTCACAAGGGTCCCAAGACAACTGAAAGGGAGAGGAGCATTTTCCACAAATGGTGCTAAGGCCATTGTTGCCCACAAGCAAAATAATTAATTTGGGACACTTTCATTTAATATCATATAAAAAACTCAAAATAGATAAAAATTTAGTACCTAAATATGAGAGCAAGATTAATAAAAACTCCTTGGCAAAAACGCAGGTGTAAATCATTGCAACTTAAAAGGAGGCAATAGTTGTTTTAGATATGACACAGGCAATAAGAGAAACAAATTCATATATTAGATGACAAATTAGATCAAATTAAGTAATGTTGTACTGCAAGAAAAAGAATACCCTCAAAGCAGAAGATAGTGTATACGAACTACATGTCTGATGAAAGAGCAACTATCTAGAATATGCAAAGTATTTCTAGACTCAACAATAAAAAAGACAACATGATTTTTATATGGACAAAAGTTTGAAAGACACTTCTTCAAAGAAGACACATAAATGACCAATCAGCCCAAGAAAAATACCCAGCATCCTTAATCATTAAGGGGATGTGAATCAAACCCAAGGAGGTCCCACTTCCTCCTCCAGAACGGCCTAATGAGGCACCAATACAGTTGGCAAAGATGTGGAAAACTGGTGCCCAGGATTGCCAGTGGGAATGTCAAGTGGTGAATCTGTGGTAATCGACAATGAACTCAGATCATTAGAAAAGTCTATTCATGCAGGTACGAGTACTCAAGCTCTCATCATAGCTAACATTTTAACATCGTAGCCCATCCGTGAACTGATGAGGGCTTGGGACCCACTCTCCGACTCCACAGATAAGACACCAACGATCCCCAACACAACCCAGGGCAACAGTTCAGATACTTAAGATCTTAACAATAAAACAGACTTAAAACTCACCCACTATGACTCAAGGAACTGAGCAGAAGAGGAGGCGGAAAGTATGTAAGAGCCATGGTGGGGGAGAATATCCAGAGACATTGCCCCCCTCAGCAACAATACACAAGGGGGAAGAAAAAAAAGAAAGAAAACCTGGCTACCTCTGGTGCAGTTCATACACCCTAACCTATGGACAGATCCAGTATGAGCACGGAGGAAGCACCCCAGTGGGTAGGGGACAAGGAAACGGGGACACATTGACAAGATTTACTCATACAATGTATAAACTTATTCATAATAAAGATTAATTTTAAAAAAGAAAGAAAAAACTTGCTCTTTACCTTCTATGAGTACTTACAAAACTATTTCTATTGAGTTTTTTTCCCTCCAAGTTTAGCAAAGATAAGTGTTTAGGGTCTTTTTTAAAAACTGTGCATGTGCACCTAGGGAGATGGCACAGTAGTTAAAGGCACTTTAGCCTGATGGCCTGGGTTCAATGGGTTTGATTCCCCAGTTCCCACGTAACACCAGATGCACAATTGGTGCATGTGTCTGGAGTTCCTTTGCAGTGGCATAGGCCCTGGCATGTCTATTCTCCTCTCTCTCTCTCTCTCTCTCTCTCTCTCTCTCTCTCTCTCTCTCTCTCTCTCTCTCTCTCTCTCTAACACACACACACACACTAATTAATTAAAAAGTGTTAATGTATGTGCATGTGTGCTTCCTATGAATACAATTAGGTTGGTTTATTTTTGCTTTATTTCAGTATTTTCTATGTCTACTCCATCATATACATTTTAAAACCCGATCCATTAAAGTGATAAATACGTAGATGACACAGTTCAATAGCATAGACCCCAGTGTGTCACAGCCTCGTTCTGTTCTGCTGTCAGGGAGGCATTTTCCAGTGATGGATGGGCAAGAAGCACAGAGGAGTGGACTTCTGGGAGATGCTGAACCCGGAGCGTTCTTCTTTCCCGCCTAAAGCTAAAGAGATTTACTTAGAAAATTTCCACCCAGCTAGCATTTTGAACTGGCATTTTTGAGGGCACCTTTGCTGACCGTGCTGGCATCCAACAAGTCCCTCTTCCTACCAGCTCCAAGCCATACAGCCTTGCAATGACTGGGGTCACAAAAGGCGAATGAAGCTGAAATCCAGCCATTGAAGCCCTCCATGTAAAAACAGGAAGGTCTTCCTGCACACTGACACCTCCACCATTCACAAATCTGACCTCTATCCATCAAGGAGGTCGATGAGCTGCCCAGAGGGAAACACAGAAGCAAGAATCCAGCAAAGAGGAGAGAAAAATGGGGACAAAGCAAGAGAGAATTCCTCTTAGTTTCTATTCCTAGTGAATGGGAGGATGTATTTTAATCAGCGGCGGCATGCATATAGAAAAGTGCACACATGATGAGGGTACAGCTTAATGAACTTTCTCTATCACTATCCCCACCTCCCATGACCACCATCCCAGGATGGAGGCCACATCCGGTGCCCCCAAAGCCTCTCCTCTGCCTCATTCTCTTCTCCCAGGCAACTGCACTCTGCTTCCTACCATCCTTGGTCACCTTTCAATTCCTTCCAAGTTGAAGCAGGGGCTGTCAGGATAGCTCACTAACAGAGCACCTGCCTGGCCTGTTGGGCCCTGGGCTCCATCTCTCCAACGCTGCAGAAATACACAGAGGAACAGACAGTGCACTATGCACTGTTCGGGTCTCTTTTCTGCAGTATCCTAGAAAGATCCCTCCATATATTTCTGCAAATTTGGTTATTGGTGTGAATGTATCATGCCTCACCCTCGTCTCAGCACATTTCACACCTTCATTCAAAACCTTTTAACCCTTCTCTAGGCCAAGATGACTGCATATTCACTTACTGGGTAGGTTTTTAGTTATATAAACTTTTTCTATCTTCATCTGCTCATTGGTCTCTCAAGTTTAGGTGATGTTATAGGTTTTAACTTTTTTTCACTTGTACATTACTTCTGCCAGGAGAAACATTGTAATCAGTAGCAATGTGTCACGATTCAAGTCCACAAGGATTGTGTTCCTTGCTTATGCTGGTCATCTTCTTTGTAGCATGGCCTGCCCATAGATTCTGAACTCCAAAGGGCGATCTCCATGATGGTCAGCAGGATGGGAAGAAAAGGAGTCTGCATTGGGGAACCCGATTATTTTTTCTTTGCTGTTGTTTATCTTAAGGTCAGGTCTGGAAACGGAAGACTTCTTTCCACTACCCATCTCTCTGTGAACTCACTGCAGATGTTCTGGGAACCACAGTGCAGCTGGGCAGCCTGGTGGTGGGAAGAGACGGCCAGCCTCTCCATGGTAAGGAATGTGCCATCATGCTCAGTGATTCTGAGTTCTCAACTCAGACACATTCACCTGATCATCCGCATCAATCAACAGAGCTCAGCACTGTTCCAGTGAGGCCGCATCCATGAGTGCACAGAAGGAGAGTTGTAGGGATTGCATTAGGTCTATGTGCTCCAGCTCTCTGCTTACAGTAGGTCCACAGTGCATGTTAGTTCCTTCCATTACTTTTCTGTCATACTTTTGATAAATGACACGTGATATTTTTCTACTTCTATTATATCTTCTATCTTGGCATTCAAATTTATGTTTATGAAGTGTGGTCTACCCCTTCATGAAACCTGCATTACAAGCTATCATTTCTCCATGTTAAGTAAGATGTCTACTCAGTTCCTTCCAGCTTGCTTAAGGTCTGAATTTTTCTCTTCCTAGTTAATTCCCCTGTAGGACACGTTCTGAAATACCGCCAACACCCTTCCAAGTATCTGTGCTCCCAGGCTTTGTGCTCATTCCTTCCCTCCTTTCTTTCTTTCCCTGAGTCTCAGTTCCCTTCTGAATGACTTCTCTACCCATATATGCCCTAGGGACAGAAGCTCAGCCTCGTCTCACCCGCATACACTAAAAAGTGCTACTAAGTTTTGGTGGAGAAAATGACCAGATTCAGGGGGTCTTAGAGCAAGATTGTAGTTATACAATTCTCACAGGTGATTTGAAACCAGCTAGTCCCACACCTAGAAAGAGACTCCATTCCTTCCAGAGATACTTTTATATAGGGTCTTTATAGAGCAAAACAAAGGATTTTCCAGGCATGTGGCAATAGATAAGGTGTTCTTAGGGCTAAAATTGTAGCTGAGTGGCACTTATTGCAGGTAAGGCTTAGGGTCAAATCAATCATCAAAACAAAATGGTTTCTGCTCTCCTGAGAGTGTAGGTTTCTTATGCCTAAAAAAAAAAAAAAAACCGTATTTATCTTCTTTTGAGTTACTAGCATTATAACCATCATTTTTCCACAGCTAAGAATAAGTACTCACTAATCTGTGGTCTTATCCAAAATCAAACTGAGTATATTCCATTCAATTGCTGTGTGGGTTGTGAGATATGGTGTAAAAGACCGAAAGGACCAAGGTTGTCTTTCTGCGATGTTTTATTATCACTGCTTTGGCAGGGGGTCGAGAAAAAATAGCAAGTTCCATTTCTAAATGTGCATTTCTCTGAATGCTTCAGTGAATTCAATCTCACCATCCAGTTCTCTAATGACTTTTCTCATTTTAAAATATTTCTTCTATTATTTTTTTCTCAAATAAAATACAGATCCTTCAATAACATAGTCATTTTATTTCTCATCACATAAGGACTGTGCCTCCTAAGCCTCCTTATTGGAGAGGGAGAGGTGGTGAAGTAGAACAGAAATTCTTACCTAACAACACAGTAAGTCTGGAGACAAGCTGCATGTCTGCCATGTTGTCACCCCACGTGACGGACATTTCAGGCATCACCCTAAAGAGGCCAGATCAAAGACCCAAGGGGGCAGAATGAGAGCACGGATAAGATGCCCATGGGAAAGAGTCCTGAATGCTAATACAATAGGTGGAACCCAGGGCCAAACGCCTTTGGGGTATAAATGTTCTCTTATGAACCTTTTATGACAAACATGGCAGAATTATTATTGGCTCTGCTCAGTTATCACATGGAAGGCTGTCATGATCAAAAAAAGAAAGAAGATTTCCTCCTCAGAGGACTGATATGTCTTCAAACATCCTTCGTGGGAAGGAGCAGGGGGGTCACTTGGATATCCTGCTGCACAGTGAACTGCCCGACTGCAGGTGACATGGGCCAGCTGTTCTGACACAGGAATTAATGACCAGACAGGAGGGCTAATGACCTGACCTCATTAATTATCACTCAGGCTAGCAGGAATGCCTTTGGAGGTAGCCTTTGCCCTACACTGTTCTGTTTGCTAAATTAATTGTTTTTCCTTAAAAGGAAAAGTTATGATTAATTTACTAGTCCATTGTTTTCCCCCTCAGCAACAACACACAAAGGAGGAAAAAAATGTGGTTATCTCATGTGCAAGTCATAACCCCTCCCCCGTGCACTGATCCAGCACGCCCACCGAGGAGGGCCCCCAGTGGGTTGGGGACAGAGAGGAGGAAAATGGGGGTACCACCACAAGATTTGCTCATACAAAGTATGTAATTATTAACAATAAAGATGTTTAAAAAATTGAATTGTAAAATACCCTTAACATGAACTTTAACACATTAGCCATTGCCAACTTTAATATTCAGTGGAACTAAGTAAATCAAAATTGTTGTACCACTTCGTTATTAAAATGTTAATTTTCTGCTTACTTTTTAGCATTAGGACATCTAGGGACTAACCTAGACAATACTTATTGTTCCAATAATAAGAAGCACAACAGGTTCTGTCTGATCTTAGGAGAAACAGTCTGTTTGGAGGGTCTCATTCAACACACCCCTCCTAAAACACACACACACACACACACACACACACACACACACACACACACACACTCCATTGCATAATGACTTCTGGAGTCTGGGGATTCTCAGACAATGTGGACTCCGCTTGGCCTGTGCTCAGCCACTGACAATCTGCTGGCTCACAATTCCCAGTCCACCTAAACAAGGTGACAAGTTTCATTTTTCCTATTATACAGTTCCCAGCAGTTTTAAGTCCCTGATGTCTCAGAAAGACTTCCTAAATACCCTCTCTGCTCTGCTCAAATCCCTTCCCATGAAAACAATTTTCAGGACCAGAGGGAGCCATGAGTTAGTGTTGCCATGGCAACCTTGGTCCACCCTCCTCTCTAAAGCCAGTACTTTGTTGTTAGATGAAGCTTGTGTCTTGACTCCCTCTTTATAGGATGAAATACTTTGTCTCCTGAAAATGGTCACTTGAGGAGCCCGCCACTGCAATCCCAGCATCAGCAGTGTCCCCAAGAAGACAGCACAGGTTCCCATGTGGACTTGTATGTCATCTCTGACCTATGTGCGTCTAGCAATGGCTTTATCCAAAATTCAAGCCCAACATCAACATGGCCTAGGATTCAGACTCTGTCCATTCTTAAATCAACGATGGATTGAATAGAGCTGTGGAATTACATCACATCAAACTCTGAAGCCTAAAATCACTGCCCAGGTCTCATGGCCACCAAAGCAAAAGTATTATGATAGAGCTGTAGTGAAATAATAACAATTATTATTTATATTAGTTTATTTATACCTAAATAAAATAATATTTAATAATTTAAATATTTATAATAATTTATAATTATTATATATGCCATGTAGCTAAATAATTATAATATGTAGCAAAAACTAAAACTCTATCAACAGATAAAGGTCTTCAAAATCTATGATGACATCTGTTATTTATTTATTTATTTTTTTGTTTCTTGAGGTAGGGTCTCACTCTAGCCCAGGCTGACCTGGAATTCACTATGTAGTCTCAGGCTGGCCTCAAACTCATGGGATCCTTCTACCTCTGCCTCCCGAGTGCTGGGATTAAAGGCGTGAGCCACCACGCCTGGCCGACATCTGTTATTTTATTTAGACGTTTCCAAGTTACCTTTATCAGGTGAATTGGGGGTGTATCATCGCCTTCATTTCACGGATGAACAGCTGTTGTTCAGAGGAGCCTGGGATGGGATGGGATGGCACAGAAGAGCCTCCTGTGGGGAGGTTGGAGAGAAGAAAAGTCACCCAGGGTCCTTCACTCCTCTATATGTTCACGTTCTTGCTCATCTGCTTCGGTCCCTACTAACATTTTCAGCAGCACACAGTTGCTCTTTGCAGAGACCCGGGAACATTTCTGACCGTCACAGATAAAGAACAGATCCATGGAACGATTTCAGCCAAGGCGTGGCTCAGAGTGGTCTTCATGGAACCAGAGGATAAAGCAGTAAGTCCTCATTGATGAAGAAAAGCATTGTCAGATTCCAACCAACACATCAGGCGAAAGGCTAGACTACAACTCACACAAAGACAAATAAATGACAGCCATCGTCTCCAAGGTCATTAGGCTGGAGAAGTAGAGCCACCAAGTGGCTCAATTTTTATCTTTTTCTCATAATCCACTAGACAATTCTAATTTATTGTGATATTAGAGGCTGTTACCACCTGGATAATATGGCCAAGGCAACTTAAGGAACTTCTATCTACAGTTCTGAAGAGAGCGGTCTACAAAATGAAGCGGTGTGGGCCATCCAGACAGTTCTGAAGATGAGTCTGGGCTGATCATTCAATCCACTATTTAACTTTGCCATTTTCAACCAGGGGACTTAACCCACTTCTAATTCTGCCAGCAACATGCTCAGTGTCTATGGGTCACCAAAGCGACAAAGAATGAGAAGCTAAATTGTCATCCCATTTGAGAAACTGTAAGTGACAGGAATCCTATTCAGTCTCTTCATTGAATAAATGGGAAATAAATACAAATCATGTTAGTTATTAAAGTTATACTACATACTTAAAAATAGCAAAATAATATTGTTGTTTTAAAAAGTAATTACTATTGCAACTATTGAAAACTAAGCAAACCATGACATCAAAACAAAAAAATTTTAAACTGATATGAGAAAATATAATTTTCGTTGGCTATATAAAGTACATTGATTGACTTAACACTGATAGAAAAATCAATTTAAACCAAGAAAGTTGAATCTTGCTGAAGCGATGGCCATAATGAGGAAGACTTCACATATAAAGTAGCGGTTACTTTTAGACGATATTGTGATGTGAAAAGGAAAAAGAGTAATATTAAAAAAGAGTAAGCATCCTATCTTTTCATTAAAGTAAATAAAATTAATGACAAAATATGTATGTTTTATTTGTAAGAAAGATAAGACAGAGGGCTGGAGAGATGGGTCAGTGGTTGAGGCACTTGCCTCCAGTGCCTAAGGCCCGGGGTTCAATTCCTCAGGACCCACATAAGCCAGACACACAAGGTGGTGGCCCTGGTGCTCTCCTCTCTCTCTCTCTCTCTCTCTCTCTCTCTCTCTCTCTCTCTCTCTCTCTCTCTCTCTCTCTCTGCTTGAAAATGAATAAATAAAATATTAAAAAAAGAAAGATAAGACAGAAACTTACAAAAATAGTTATCAGTGACAATTAGTAGGAACAGGCTAGGGGGTAAAAATTAGAGCAAAACTTTTCTGAAAGTACCTTGGATTTTAGTTGAATTTTATACCATGGAACTGTAAATAAACAAGTCAGCAAATGCCAGGGAGACCCAAGACCCATCAGTATGACAAGGAAAGAAAGCCTAGCATGAGACAAGTCATCTCTATCATATCTGCAAGGACCCAGGAAATAGACAGGAAGTAAATGGTGGATTAAATGAGTGCTGCTCTCACCACTGACCTGACAACCTCCTCCAGGGAGCTGGTGGTAGATGAGATAACTCATCAAAGAGGAAAGATCAAAGACCGCTGAGAGCTCAGTACTAAGAAAAAGACTTCCAACAGGCCCTTCCAGGCTCAGGGAACATTGCAGAGGAGGGAACCAAGAGAATACAAGAGGCACAGGGTGAAACTGCTACATTATGACCTCACAGTGACTACCAAGAGCTCTCGGTGGAATGGGGGAGGGGAGAGGAAACAAAAGACTCCATGGGAATACGACCAGATTACAGTATGTTCCTATATTAAAGTAGAAAGCATCATATATACATATATATATATACATATATATCAGAAATGATAAGAGCTCTAAAATTAAATAAATCTAAGAACAACTTATCCCAGGGTTGAAGAGATGGCTCAGCAATTAAAGACACGTGCTTAAAAAGCCTGCTGGCCAGAATTCGATTCCCTAGTACCCATGTAAAGTCAGGTTCTCAAAATGGTCCATGAAACCAGAGTTTCTTTGCAGTGGCAAGAGGCCCTGGTAAGCCCCCCCCCCCATCTTTCTCTCTCAAATAAAATTTAAAGTACTTATTAAAATTTATCATAATTGCTGAGCATGGTGGCACAAATCTTTAATCCCAGCACTTGGGAGGCAGAGGTAGGAGGATCACTGTGAGTTCAAGGACAGCCGAATGTAATGACACTGTTAAGAACCAGAAGTTTTGATGCAAGAAAAAGAAGATGCCAAATGAAATAGGCAAAATAGGGAAATTTCCATGAGTTGATTTTCATTGATTGATGAACGCAATAGCTTTGCCTATTGAAAGGGTTTGGCTTCCAAGTGTCATTCTCCATTCAAAAGACTAGAGCAGTTTGGATAAGTAATTGGTTGCCATTCTTGCAGCAATTTCGAATGATTCACTGTAGCAGAGAGCAGGAAGTGCAGCATTAATGAGGTCATGGCGATGGGACACAGGAACTGGCTTTTGAAGTGGGACACTTGGCTAAATTTGGAACAATGCTACGTCATGATGCTAATGGCAGGCAAGGATTTTATCATCCTGAACAGAATAATCTGTTCTGCCTGAGGACACGTCTGGTCTCATCAAAGGGAGTCATCAAGAACAGAGCCAGGCAGGGCATTTATTCTAGAGTGAGGGAGACTCACAGGCCCCAGAAGAGAGGGGATGCATATTTTTTGAAGAATATGCAAAAGGAACAAGGAGATAGGCACCACCACAAAAATTATCCAAAGTGCATTTAAAAAAAAAAGTCACAAGCTTTCAAAGTTTACATTATTCTGCTCATAGTATAAATACAGCGCCCTTTTTTCAGGGTTAACATACTTCTATGTGTTGCACCTCAAGTCCTCAAGAGGGCGGTATTGAGAGACAGGCCCAGAGTCATGAAGCCCTCAGGAAAGAATTAGTGCCTTCTGGCAGGACTGGGAGAGTGTTGCAGTCAGCTTTCTAGTTGCTGCGCAGAAAGAACCCAAGCAAAAGCGGCTTGTGGAGGAATGGGTTTATTTGGCTTACGGACTCGAGGGGAGACTCCATCCTGGCAGAGAAAACGATGGCATGAGCAGAGGGCTGGACATCACCTCTGCCACAGCACTGCAAACAATGGCAGGAAGGTGTGCCAAACACTGGCAGGGGAAACTGGCTTATAACCCCATAAGCACATCCCCAACAACACAGCTCCAGGGAGGTTGTAAAACCCAAACTGCCATCGGAGGATCGGTCAATCAGAACACATTCATTTGTTTGTGGGGGACACCTGGATCAAACCATGACAGGGAGCTAGCATGAGAACTTGGTCTTTCTAATCTGCTCATGCCCTGCTCTTCTGCTTTGCACCAAGCCTTTACCTGAAGCCAGTGCCATGTGTTTCTGGACTTCCCAGCCTCTGGAACGATTTTTCTTATGAATTACCCTGTCTCAGTTATTCTGTTACTTGTTATTTGTTACAGAAAATGGACTAAGATGCATATTAACAAAGATCAAGGATAAGAGTAAGGGACTGGGGACATGGCTCAGTGGATAAAAGTGCTCCGTGTAAAGCCCAAGTTCAATTCCCCAGTATTCAGGTAAAGCCAAGACGCACACAGAGGTGCTGCAAAGTTTACAGCGGCAGTGAGCCCCGGCGTGTACACACACACACACACAACACACACACACACACACACACAGAGAGAGAGAGAGAGAGAGAGAGAGAGAGAGAGAGAGAGAGAGAGAGAGA
>PVHP010019026.1:0-32419 GCA_004024765.1 Zapus hudsonius
AGGAGGGAAACAGTGGTACCACCACATGATTTATTCATATAAAGTTTCTACTTAATAAAAAAATTTTTTTAAAAGATCATGATGAAATCCGTGGTTTTGTAGAATTTGTATATGCTAACAGAAGAGGAAGTCTAGTTACAAAACAGATCAGAGAAGATATTTTCAGTGTTAAATTGGGACTTTTCTACTGTTTCTCCTCAATGCCAGCTTTCCCTGACAATCTTGTAAGTCAGCTTCTCAGTCTAAGCCTGCAAGCACCAGATCAATCCTAATGCTGAAGTGTTTCCTACCTACGCAATTCCTACCAGCATTGTAAATTTTAAAACAACCCATAACAAAGCACTAACTATTTCAATAAACATTCCCCCACTATAAAGTAGCTATAAGGCTGCCCACAAGGCAAACGATCATATGGCAAACAACCTTGTAAAAAATTAATAAAACTTTTCTGATGCATGAAAATGAGGCAGTGTGTGATTGACTCAACAGCTTTGCACCTAAGTGTCACCCATAAACTGAGTTTAAGAAGCGACTGATGGAAACAGACTAGCAAACCTTAGACTCAAAATATATCTCAGAGATGTGTTTACTTCCTAATTTAATAGAAGACCTACTTGTCATGACCACTAACAATGCAAAGTGGGAAGCAAACTTTAGATGGAGAACCAATGTGCAATATGCATCATTTTGATCATTCGCTTAAATAAAGGGCAAGGTTCTCACATGAAAATTCTCCAGGTTTTTTTTTTCTTCTGACTTTATTAGAAAATGGAATCACTCTATAAAGATCTGAAGTTTATGAAGTAGTGAAAATGGTTGGATGGCTCTTGCAATAAACTGGAAATTTGGGAAGATGAATATAAATTCAGGATGCACTAGTGATTTGGAATAACCTTGAATAATGAATCTCAATAGATGAGAGATAGATGATAGATAGATACATAGATAGGTAAGTATATAATGGATAGACAAATATATAGATGATAAATGATTGATAATAGATAACAGATCAATGCATAGATAAAAGGGAGATAATGGATAGATAGAATATAATAAATAGATGGAGGATGGATAGGTAGATATATAATAGATAGGTCCATAAATAGATAATTGATAGATAATGGATAGATAGATAGATAGATAGATAGATAGATAGATAGATAGATGATAGATACATGATAGAAAAATAGATAGAAGATAGATAGATGATAGATAGATAGATGATAGATAGATAGATAGATAGATAGATAGATAGATAGATAGATAGATAATAGATAGGTAGGTAATTGATAGATACATAGATAGCCATAGATAGTATCATAGTCAGCCACACACCGCTGGGATGAATTTTCAAACAAGGCACAGTTTATGGAAGGAAAGGACTTCTTGGAGCTACAGATCTGGGGGAAGTTCTGTGATGGTAAAAGGGGCTGGCCCCCTTTCACAGGACCAAGAGAGAGAAACCCATCACCAACACCACACATACAAGCAAAACAGGCAGGGGCTAAGAGAGATAAATCTCCTTGCCCTTTATATAGCCTTAGGGCAAGGTCTTGCTACTGAATGGCTTCCTGATTCTTTGGAATTTTCTTTCTGAACTGCCCACACAGGAAAGTATATCAATTTCGAGCTTCCCTGAGCTTCCTTACATCCCGCCCCCTACTGAAAGGCTACCTTCCTGTAAACATCCTCAGAGACCCACCCAAGAAAATTAAAAAGATCAAGTTGACAACAAAACCTAACTATCACAGACAGACAGATAAGTGATTGATAGATAGATAGATAGATAGATAGATAGATAGATAGATAGATAGATAGATAGGAAAATTGAGATAGCTAATGAAAGATTATATATAGATAGATAGATTATTGATAGCAAAATTGAGAAATAAATGTAATGCTATCTTTTTCACTTTGGGACAAACAGCAGTGTGCAAATGAATAAAATATGTGGTGGACAGAATAAAACATATTTGGATTGGTGTGACCTTTTGTGAGCACAACAGTGCATATTCCAACATTTTGAATACCTTGTAATGAATTTTTAAGTGGTGTTTGAAATGCTTTGAGATCTTCAGAAACAGATTTTAAAGTGTCATAAATAATCATTTTACTTGACTGGATAAATAAGAAACAGAATGTCACCTAAGATAGACATGAATATTTTAATGTAGCGTTCTTTGGCTCACTTACTCTTAAAAGGAATAATTCAATCAGAACTCTTTCAAGACAGCTGAAATAATTACAGAATGAGGAAGAGAAGGATCCTCTCCCAACTGAGAAATTAACATATTTCATCTAACAAAGGACACTGATATGGATCTACTGCTCATAGAAACATTTCTCCCAAAAGCTCAGCACCTCACGAGCCTCACAGTCCAGCTCCCAATTATAATCTTTCTTAGACTGCATATAAATTACTCCAGAATAACTTGCTTCTTTTTTAATATTTTTATTGATTATCTACAAACACAGAGAGGGGAGTGAGAAAATGTGTTCTTTATGAGACTTCAATCACCAGCCACCAGACTATATATACCCAAAAATATTCCATCCTATATGCTCTGAACAGTGTTAGATCCTATACATAGCATCCAAGTATGTAAAGCAGAGAAGATTATCTTCTGGAAATCATAAAACATCCAAGAAAAAGGTTTATGAGACTATCACTAAGCACTGAAATTTCTACTAATATTAAGAATGTTAGGTGTTGGACTGGAGAGATGGCTCAGTGGTGAAGGCGTTCACTCACAGAGCCTGATGACCTGGGTTCAATTCCCCAGTAAGCATGCAAAGCCAAATGCACAAAGTGGTACATGCGTCTGGGGTTCATTTGCAGCAGCTGGAGGCCCTGGCATGCCCATTCTTTCTGTCTGTCTCTCTTCTCTCTATGTCTCTCTGCTTACAAATAAATAAATAAAAATATTTTTTAAATGTTAGGTGTTATGCTAAGCCCTGTGTATGCCTTACAATTTATACTGCTTTCTCAAATCAAGCTTAAGTTGAGTTGTACTTTATTTAAATTTAAAAAAAAAAAAAGAAATTCAGGTGGCTAGGGTAGTACAAACAGTCTGCCCACACTCTACACACCACACTACCTGGGTTTTCATTGAGTAACCAATCAATCAGAGCTAAAGTGAATGACACAGACAAAAATCTAAGAATGGAAAAGGACAGAGAGGGTTTTTTATTTTTTTTAGAGCAAAGAGTTTAATTGCTAAGAAATGATTGTAGAGTGTTCGGTACTAAGTAAGACATCTCTATCACACCCTCCAAGACTCAAGGATCATTGCAGAAGAGGTGATAGAAAGAATGTAAAAGCCAAAGGAAGGGGAAGAGTGCACTGCAATTCTGCCTTCCAAACAAAATGTGGCCGTGGGACTATGACCTCACAGTGACCTACAGCACCTGCATAGTAGGAGGGGGGAAATGAGGACATCAAAACGGAATAGGAACTAGTTGGAAAGAATGGATTCAAAAGAAGAGGAATGGGGAGGGAGAAGGGAAGGGCATTATGGTATGGTTTATGGTCTGTATGTAGAGGTTGTCAACAAAAGAGCTTTAAAAAAACAAAGAGTTGGGGCTGGGGAGATGGCTCAGAGGTTAAGGTGCTGGCCCAAAAAGCCTAAGGACCTGGGTTCAATTCCCTAGTACCCATGTAAAACAGATTGCAGTGGTTAGAGGCCCTGGTGTGTCCATTTTCTCTCTATCTATCTATCTATCTATCTCTTTCTCTCTCTCCTCTCAAAATATAAAAAAACAAAGAGTTTAAAAATCAACTTGAAGTCACTGGATGAGGTGTCATGAGAGGCACAACTTGAATTTGACTTTAAAGAATGATTAATTAGATAAGCAAATAGAAAAGACCTGCATAGCCCAGAAACCAATTTATATAACCCTGTGTAAAGGCCAGAATGAACACTAACATGCTATGGCCAGGGATATGAGAATCAGGGGTATGTGATGTGTTCCAGCATAGATGTATGTCTGAAGTATAGTATTTTAATTTCACATATTTTCACATCAATATGCAAATTGGCTTTAGCCTACATAGTGTTCAGTTCAATAATGTCGACTTTAATTTATAACAAAGGACTTCAGAAGCCTCTGGAACTAGGATGTGTTTTATAATGTTATTATAAGTATTAAGGATAGGAGAAGAGAGGAAGATATTAAATTCCAGTCTAGATTATCAAACCTGATTTTATTTCACAGAATCAAAGCCCTGAGAAAATTTCTTCATTTATAACTTCTCAAATTAATACCTAAGTCTGGGCTCTGTATAAACAGCTGGGGCATACTAGTACTCATTAGCATGAATTGGATAAAAAGGTCAAGTGATCTAAGCAGATAAACTCCAAGATCTCAAACTCCATACACTGCAAGCTGAAGGAGCCTCTTAAATTTCTAGTTAGTGCTTCTTTGTTATCCCTTTCCTCCAGGTTGAGCCATCTCAGTCTACCCACCACCACATGCCTCACAGCCTCCTCTCCCAACTTCACCAGCCAAAGCTCTCCTCAACACTGGTCCTTTCAAAAGTAGGAAATTTAACGATGCTTAGGACCTCACCCAAGCTGAAGTACAAGCACTCATTCCTTAAGAAAATAAAGTTTATGCCTAGGATAGAAAGCTCAATAACTTTTCAAAACAGAAAGGTTAAAAAAAAGTGGAATGGACCAGAGGACCCAGCTATACCTCTACTGGGCATCTACCCCCAAGTTTCCTTACTGAAGCACAAAGACATTTGCTCAACCCTATTTATAGAAGCTCAATTCATAATAGCAAAGAATTGGAATCAACCCAAATGCCCATCACTGGATGAAAGCATATCAAAGTTGTGGTACACATACACTATGGAATTCTACACAGCTGAAAGGAAAAATGGCATAAAGAAAAATGGATGGTCTTGGAGCAGATCATTCTTAGAGACCACAAACAAGAGCAGAAAGCCAAGTGCTGCATATTCTCCCTCATATGTGGTTCCTAACCAGATTAGATCAGAACATTAAGAAAATCTGTCAATGAATAGAGAGACTGTAAAAGAGGATGGAAAGAATGGAGGGGGATGAATGGGAAGGGGAGACTCATACAATAAACTAATGAATTGACACCATAAAACCCTAGCTTTCTTACAGTAAGCTCCTGAGGAAGCTGAGGCCTCCACCTGGTATGAGGGGCCATGAACAGAATGGGAGGAAGCCTAACCTCAAGAATAATTGCTCAGGCCTGCATCTCCCTTTCCCAGTTATTGGTTCCTTCCCACACTGATCAAAGAGACCCATGCGATTCCCAAATGAGACAAACTTCTGTCAAAGCTCTTGAATAGCTATCCCAGTCCTAAGGCAAAACCCTATTGCTGAAGAAATCAGTGTCATCACACATCACCAAGAGATCCTGCTAGATCCAGAATGGTAACCAGCTCCCAGATGGTAGCATGTGTAGCACTGGAAGGTGTGGCATGAGCTGCCAGGGGAAATTGGTCAATGATATTTGGAGAAAGCAGAGACCACTGATATACAATATAGACAGTTGTCACAAGAATGCTGAACACACGGCTGTATGGAAGAGACCAGCAAGTCAAGAAATGCTCATCTGTACAATAGTGGTACTAAACTGAGGAGGGTAATCAATGGTTTAATGATTGGCTAAGAGATACGCTCAGTGACAAGGAACCCTTGACTGGACCTGGGATCCATGGCAAAATTCTATAGGGACCAAGATCTGGGCTCCAAGGGGAAATTCCCACCACCGGAGCTACAGAGAGGCTACTCCCATTAGGAGCTCCCACTAGGAGCTGGCCAAAAAGCCATGTTGTCTCATTTAACCTATACTGATCTCACTCTCTGATGGAGATTCTGTTTGTATTTTTCAGAAGGCATTGAGAGAGCCAGGGACAACTCAATTCCACCAAGACATTGGATGATGGCTGACATCCTGGCAGGAGACAAACCACACCTAGCCTTCACACAGGGCCCAAATGAAACCTATGAGAAAGTGACAAACAGGAGACCAATCACCACAGCAAGTCTGATAGCCCATGAAAGGTCAGTGGAGACAGACACCAAGGATACACAACACAACACAGGCAAAGGTCCAGAGTACTTAAGATCTCAACAATAAAGCAGACTTAAAACTCACCCACCATGACTCAGGGAACTTTGCAGAGGAGGGGGCAGAAAGAATGTAAGAGTCATGGTGGGGAGAATATCCAGAGACATCACCCCCCTCAGCAACAATGCACAAAGGGGAGAGGAAAAAAAAAGAAAAATTGGCTACCTCTGGTGCAGTTCATAACCCCTAATCTATGGACAGATCCAGAATGCACACCGAGGAAGGACCCCAGTGGGTAGGGGTCAGAGATGAGGGAAATGGGGACACCTTCTCAAGATTTTATATATATATATATATATATATATATATATATATATATATATATATATATATATATTCATAATAAAGATATTAAATTTAAAAAGTGGAATTGTGCTGGAGAGATTGCTCAGCAGTTAAGGTGCTTACCTGCATAGCCTAACCACCTGGGTTTGATTACCCAGAACCCAGATAAAGTCAGATGCACAAAGTGGCACATGCATCTGGAATTCATTTCCAGCAGCAAGAGGCCCAGGTGTCCTCTCTCTCTCTCTCTCTCTCTCTCTCTCTCTCTCTCTCTCTCTCTCTCTCTCTCTCTCTCTCTCATCTTTCTCTCCACTTGCAAATAATTTTTTTTAAGTAGAACAAAGTTCTCCAGGGGTCTACATGGTGCTGGAAAAGAAATCTGTCCAAAAATGATTTTAAAGAATATCATAGAAAAAAGAACAGAAAATAAAGCCCATTGAAGGAGTCCAAGAAAATGATTACACTTGACCAACTGTACATCCATTACTTAAGAGCTGAGGTGATATTTGCATTTTCCGTTTGTTCAAAGAAACAGATGGGAAGAAAACAATATGTGTAGAGGAAACAAGTAATGCATAAGCCAAGGAGCAATTCTTTTAGCCTCTGTCACACAAGAAGCAAAGGGCTAGTGCCCAGTGAGATTTTTACAAATGAAGCAAAGAACATCGGTCTTAATTGTCTACAATCTGAAACCAAAACTTTTTTTTCTGGCTTTTCAAAGTAGGGTCTCACTCTAGCCCAGGCTAACTTGAAACTCACTATGTAGTCTCGGGGTAGTCTCGAATTCATGATGATCCTCCTACCTCTGCCTCCCAAGTGCTGGGATTAAAGGCCAAAACTTTTGATATGCATTTTAGTTGGTAGCAATACCACCAGCGGTAATATTTACCGGTGGGTCAGGTATTGGGAGACTGGGGAAGATCCAGGACCAGAGGTGGTGCCTGCTCTTAGGGCAGCTTGCATTCCATCGTAGTTAAATGCTGCCTTTAGAACGGAGATGGCATCTTGCTGGATTAGCAGTTTTACAGAGATCTGACTCTTTCCCAATAAGACAAAAATACTTTCTAGAATGTGCTTAACAGATTTTGGAGTTTTAAAGGAATACGATGGAAATTTTTTTTTTTAAATCCCACCAAGACGATGCTCTGACCTTGTTAACTCTACCCAGCCAGGAAACATAGCACATGGGTTTAGAGTTAAGCTGCCTTAAATTTGAAACCCAGCTTCATGCCTCAGCACAATACCTTAGGAAAGTGGCTTACCTCTCTCTCTCTCTCTCTCTCTCTGGAGCTTTCTCATCGTGAATGGTGTTAATAAAACCAGTGGCACTCTCCCGACATACTCTGCAGTGACTTTGTTCATAAATGTCTCCGTCTCACTATGTGGTGGAAGCTATGATCAGTAGCATACAGGACTTGTATATACGCTCTCATGTATAAACATGCCACACTCCCTACACGCCATCCTTTCACCTCGTCTGCCTTTGTGGCCTTCACCTGCCTCCAGATTCACCATTAGCTAATGTAAGAATCTAATCACTGAAAATGTGCTAATGAGAAAGGATCGGAAAAGAGGGCAATGACTGTCGCCTGCCAACTCAAGCACCCCTTGCTCCTGAAATGGGATCTTGGAAACAAAACTGTGCTAAAAGTCCCACTGCCTGCCAGGGCAGTGTGTCAGGGTGTGAATGTTAAACAGCCACATGGGGAGGCTCTTTAGGACAGTGACGACCTGTGCTATGTATGTATGCTAATCCTCAGGCCAGCAGTGAGTACAAAAAAAAAAAGACATATAAATATTGTGTCCTTTCCCATATAAATTCAAGTATGCACCAAGATAATCCCTTTGCCCTAGAACATTCTATAAAACAAACATAACTCTTAGGAAAACAAGGCCACAGAAAGGTTAAATAACCAATTACAAAGAGGAACGTTATCACAGCTGCAATAGAGCAAGAAGTGAAAATACAGTTCGCTTCTTGAACCAATATTTCTAAACCTTATCATCTGGACTTTTTAATGAGTTTTGGCTAAATATCCCCAAAAGCCAAAACTTGTGACTCGGGCAAGGGACACGAATGTCACCCTCTTTGCCACAGTAACAGGAAAGACCCTCACGAGCCGCCAGGTCAGCCTTTTAGTCGTGTTTTCTAGACATCGCGTGTCATTGAGCACATTGCAAGCTGATTTAAAAATCTCACTGGCTGCTTGGATCCCAGCAGACAGTCTAGCAAAGAAAAAGCTTGACAATCCTGACACCTAGTGGCTATACCAAGAACTGCGCTGAGCCAACTTTCAAAGAGTGACCAACCACTGCAGAATTGAATCATTATGAATATTGGGTTAGACAGTCACTGTTGGACAAGCAATCCTTTAAAGATGGATCTTATCTCTGGGTTTATCTTGGGGCCTATCTAAGGAGGCCAAAAGAAATGCAGTGTTTAAGCACACTTCCCTTCACATTTAGCAGGGTTTTTTTTACTCATCTTCAAAGATTTTTTTAAAAATTAACTTAAATATTGGTTCCTATTTTAGCAGATCTATGACCCTTTTCTTTTTGATTTTGTATGTACACCCACACCCTTTTACTGATCTTTGAGTGATTTTCCCCCCCTTGGTTAGACACTATCAAACAGAAAAGCCATCTTGCCAAGCCATCATAGAGGTTTCCCTTTGTGCTCCTGAGACCAGCAGGAGCTTCCTTTAAAAAGAGGTATGAGGACACACATGGAAACCCCTAACGTTCACATCTAAGAGCAAGGACCATACTGAACACGGTAGGAAGCCATAAGAAGCAGATCAAACCAGCACAAGCTATTTCTGCCCCAACCATTAGAAGGTAAGTCTCCCCAGCCCGGCCTGCACCTCTGGCAAGCAGGACAGCAGGAAGCCTCAAGTGCTCAGCTTCTCCCCCAGAGAGCATGGACTCCTACCTGCTGGCGTTTGAAGGCTAAATAATCCAGATTCTCCAACTCCTTCCCCAGCTTCTGGTAGGTTTTCTGGAGGTCAGACTTGTTGGAAACATTTTTAAGAGACTCGAATGTCCTTTGAAACTGAAAATGAAAAGGAAAGCAGATCATTAGAATAGCAGCAAATTTTTCTCAAAATCCCAGCAAGCTAGCTAGCAGTTAATAATGTGCTTCGGTGGATCCCATCCATAATACACATCAGCTGACAAACGCTAGCTAGTTATCTTTCAGTGACATAGTAGCAGCAGTTATAGAGTATCCTATCTCTGTACACCCAATATTATAACATGAATGAGAAGCCTACTTAGTCCTCCTTCTGATAAAAGAGCATACTTCATTCATAAAAATAAATGGAGGCTGGGGAGGTGACACAGAGGTTAAAGTCACTTGCTTACAAAGCCTGCCTGCCCGCCCAGGTTCAATTCCCAATCCACCCCATGTAAGCTAAATGCAAAAAGTGATACAAGCATCTGTGTTCATTTGCAGCAGAGTTCCTGATACACACACACACACACACACACACACACACACACACACACACACACACACATAAATAATTAAGGAGATAAAAAATAAATAACTTCATGCTGGATGCATGCTTTATTCCCAGCACTCTAAGAGCTGAGGTCGGAGGATCACCATGAGTTCAAGGCCAGCCTGGGGCTACAGTGAGACCCTCCCTTGAATAAAACAAACAAAAATAAATAGATAGATGATAGATAGATAGATAGATAGATAGATAGATAGATAACCTTTGTGATTTAGTCACATTGTTGTCTTCATAGAAAAAAATATATAATGAATGTTTAAGTTCAAGTAAGGAAATATTAAGAGTATGTACATTCCAATCATAGAAACAAATTAATGAGGTTAGACGATTGAATATTTTCTTGTTATGACATGGGCCCTATAGAAAAATGTATGCAAGATGGAAAGAATGTAAGAGCCATGGTGGGGGAGAATATCCAGAGACATCACCCCCCCCCCAGCAACAACACACAAAGGGGGAAGAAAAAAAGAAAGGAAAACTGTCTCCCTCGGGTGCAGTTCATAACCCCCTAGCCTATGGACAGATCCAGTATGTGTACCAAGGAAGGACCCCAGTGGGTAGGGAACAGAGAGGAGGGAAACGGGGACACCTTCACAAGATTTGCTCATACGATGTATATACTTACTCATAATAAAGGCATTTTTGAAAAAGAAAAAGAAAATGTATGCAGAACAAGTGGTCCAGAAAACTTCAGAAAGGAAGACCTCTCAGAGCTTGTGTCTTGGGAAGGGAGGAAAACTAACATTTTGATGATGAAAGCACATTGGCGTGCTCAGCAAACACTTGCTCACTTCTGCTCGATCACACAGAGGAGTCATGAAACCGGTTCTGCCGAGTCACAGCCCTCCTGCTCGTTTTTAAGTCAGATCCTGGATTCGTGCAAAGACCATGAGCTTCAGCAGCTCACAGTGCACTGTCTGCTTGCTGCTAATACTTAGATAAGTAAAAAGTGAGCTTCTGACAAATTGAATCCTTGGTTTGTTTTAGTAAATTAGAACTTACTTGGGAGGGCTGATGATTGAAAATGCCAAGTACTGTGATTTGCAAGAAATCTTCACTTGTTCTCTCTCTCTCTCTCTCTCTCTCTCTCTCTCTCTCTCTCTCTCTCTCTCTCTCTCTCTCCTCTCTCCTCTCTCCTCTCTCTCCTCTCTCTCTCTGTCATTTATTTTCCACATATATATATACATATATACATATATATCCCCATTCTGTATCAATAGATGTCTACAGACAGAGACTTCACCATCCTAAACACACCGGAACTCCACAATGAGTGGGATGCCACGAGACAGGAATAAGTCCCATTAGAACAGCATTCTACTGAATTCAGTTTCATGAAGGCAACATGTTTATCTCAATCTGAGATAAACAAAAGAGAAAAATGACATGGAAAATGGTAGTACTAAACTAAGCTTCGATAGAAAGATGGCAAATTAGAGGGCTGGGGAGATGGCTCAGAGCTTAAGGCACTTGCCCAAAAAGCCTAACAACCCTGGTTCAATTCCCCAGCACCCACGTAAAGCCAGATGCACAAAGTGGAACATGCATCGGGAGTTCATTTGTATGGGCTGCAGGCCCTGGTGTGCCTCTCTCTCTCCTTCTCTACCTGCCTCTCTCTTTCCCTGAGCTGTCCTCCCAGCCCCATCTGAGTTCTTTCTCCCCTTTCATGAACTCTACCCAAAACCCAACTCAACACAAAACCAAAGTTAAAAAAAAAAAAGGAGAAAAGGAACATCCAGTGATTTTTGTTTTCACTCAGTGATAGGTGGCTCCCACCACCGAGAAGGGCATCTGTTAAAGAATAGCAAGACTTCTCAGAGTCCTAAATGTGCATCTGTTCATTTGCCCTCTCTTGTAACATCACATATGTCGTTCAACGTGGTTTTTTAATGTGTGTGACTGTGTGTACACATGCGTATGTGTTTGCCGGTGCCATTATGCAAGTGGAAGCCATGGGACAAGCTCGGGTGTCATTCCTCAGGATTCCCAACGACCATTCCTTTAAGATAAGGTTTCTCCTTGGTCTGGAATTTGGCCATCAGGCTAGACTCGATGGCAGTGAGCCCTAGAGACCCTCCTATCTCCACCTCTCCGGCACTGGGATACAAACAAAAATAAATAAATAGATAAATAACCTCTGTGATGTAGTCACATTGTTGCCTTTATAGAAAAAAAAACATATAATGAATGTTTAAGTTCAAGTAAGGAAATATTAAGAGTATGTGCATTCCAATCATAGAAACAAATTAATGAGGCTAGCTGATTGGATATTTTCTTGGTATGACATGGGCCCTGTAGAAAATGTATGTAGGGCGAAAGAATCTAAGAGCCATGGTGGGGGAGAATGGCTACAGACAGAGACTTCACCATCCTAAACACACCAGAACTCCACGAGGAATGGGATGCCATGAGACAGGCTAATCATACTAGATCTTCTTCTTAAATATGTCTTCTTCATGTTTGTGAGCCTTATACAACTCCAAACGGAAATTGTAGGGGTAATACACTTGTAACACTCCAAAATACGAAACATTAAAAAAAAATACTTCCAGGTAATATGTTCATGGTCAAAGAAGGAAGGGAGAAAATCCAGTAATGGTGCATCATCATGAGAGTCTTTTAACTAAAGGTCAGAGTTTGCATAATGTGGAGATTTTAGCTAGAATTTTCATTATCAGGACTTATATCTTCCATTTATTGATACTAAAGAGCTCTAAGTACTCTAAAACAATCATGACCGCACTCATTTAAGCAGATTGATTTCACATCCAATAACAAATAATTGTCACGGAGAAGTCATATAAAATCTGTAGTATAACATCAGTTGGGGCTCCTGTTAAACGCACTGCACCTCCAACTACTTACACGAACACTTAAAATGCCAAATACTAAAGCCATAGTTGTCCATTGCATTTGAAGCTGAGGTGCTGGAGATAAAATAAGGCTGGTTAAGCTGAGTCTTGGATTTTTTGTTTTGTTTTTCTGATATATTTTATTCTAATTCTTTAGCAACCTTCAGAGGTATTTTGATGTTTCCTATTTTTCTTGATATGCATTTTATTAAGATTTTTCACACACGAACATTCTGTGATTTGATCATAGTCCCTTCTCTTGCCTCCTTTTGTCCCTCTCCTCTACCCATATTCCATTGAGCAACCCTCCTCTTTCCCGGGAGTCTTTCTCTTAGTATCTTAGTCTTGTTGTCCTCCTTCGACCTCTATTCAGAGTGTTGATTGGCTCCAAATTATTCAGGTCTTGTGGGCATGGTGACAAGCCTGGGGAGGTCATTAATAGACCAGTCTGGAAGACAGTGTTCCAAAGTACTCCTTCCAGCCATGTGCCTCTTACATTCTTTCCACCCCTCTTCTGCAATGTCCCCTGAGCCTTGGAGGGTGTGGCAGGAATGTCTCATTCAGCGTTGAGCTCTCAACAGCCTTATTTTCAGCTTTGCTGACTTTGAGTCTTCTCAGTGTCTATCAGTGAAGCTTCTCTCTTATTAATAGCCAGACTTTCCACCACCTTCTCTGCAATGTCCAGATTTTTTTGGAAAAAAATTAATATTGACTAGTTGGAGATAATTTGGAAAAGAAAAATGATTAATTGTAAAGATTTTTTAAATGTTTCTTTTTTGTTTAAATTCTATTGGGAACTTTTTTTTTTCTGAGGTAGGGTCTCACTCTAGCCCAGGCTGACCTGGAATTCACTATGTAGTCTCAGGGTGGCCTCAAACTCATGGTGATCCTCCTACCTCTGCCTCCCGAGTGCTGGGATTAAAGGTGTATGCCACCTCACCCGGCTTCTATTGGGAACTTTAAGAGATGAACGTATTGCAAATTGGATATATTCCATTGGGTTAGCCTCTTTGGTCCCCTCTCCTCTGCCCCCATTTGTCTAAGGGTCCTTGAAGAGATTCTTTTAATATTTTATTTATTTATTTGAGAGAGAGAGAGAGCACACCAGGGCCTCCTGGCACTGCAAACAAACTCCAGACACATGCACTACTTTATGCACCTTGCTTTACTCAGGTAATAAACAGGAAACTGAACCCAGGCCACTGAGCTTTGCAAGCAAATGCCTTTAACTGCTAAGCCATCTCTCCAGCACCTTGAAGAGACTTTAATATTCCTGGAACTTACCTGTAAACTAAAAATTTAATTTAAACCAAGAAGTCTCAAATAATCTAGTAATTTTTAGATTTATTCTGTCTTTTTTTTAAACTCATTATAAAACAAATTCAAAGTTCAAAAAACAAATCCAGGGCTGGAGAGATGGCTCAGTGATTAAGAGCACTTCCTATACAAACATGAGGGCCTGAGGAGGCCAGAGAGACCTCTCAAGTTCGATCCCCAGGACCCACATAAACATATAGATATGAGCATGCATGCTTACAACCCCAGACCTTTAGGGGAGCAAAGATCTGAAAATTGCAGGACAATTAGAGACTCCAGCTCAAATAAGAACAGGGGAAAGAGCAATGAAGGGGGAACACCTGATACTCTGCTCTGGCCACCACAGGCAAGCACACCTGGCTACAGGTAAGTGCATGCGCATACACCACACACACACACACACACACACACACACACACACACACACACACACACACGAGAAAGAGAGAGAGAGCAAAAATCCCAGTGAATCAATTTAAACCCAAAACAAACATAGTATGTTCTAAAGCTGAGATTTTAATATTGAAGTGATATCCAGGCTGAGAAACAAATCCAATTCTGTCCTGTTTGACTACCTTATCGTATATCACAGAGCATACAAGATAAGAGTGAAGAAAATGCAAACCATATTCCTCAGCCAGCCTTCACAGTAGCAGTAAGCCTTGTAAACACTCCCAGAGTGTTCTTTCTATCACACTCTCAGTGTTCAGAAATAGTAATAATAGCAATCCATCAAATAAAACAACAGAGCCCATGATTGTTCGTCTCCATTAAAGTAACTGGAAATCTGTCTTACAAGAACAAAAAAAAGCATAAAAATGGCAACAGGGAAATATCTAGTTTGACTCAGCACTCCTTCTTCCTAAATAGATCTTTTCTCTTTTATCCCCCCCCCACAATACATATTTAAATAAATCTAAGCCGATGTTCTATACAAAGCACACATCCAATCAGTTTGTGAAAATTATGTAGATGTGTGGAGTAATTTCAGAAAGAGGGTGAGGAGAAATCAGCTGAAACTGCAGAAAAAGAGATGCCACCAGGACTCTGGCAAGCACAGCTTCCCTAGACCTGGCTGCCTGCTGATGTCTTGCCTTCCTGTCATAATCAGATCAAGTGACGCTAAGAACATCACAACTCCAACAAACGACCATTCCACTGATAAAAAAAAATACCAAGTAGCATTGCTCCAAAACAAGAGCCACCTCGACAGCTATCATTCACCTTAATATTTTGTGAATTTGTACAAAATTCTGGGTGATGCCTGGAGAGTCAAAAGCAACTCCAAGTTCATGGCGTTATTTGGAAAAAAAAAAACAGGGGGAACCAGGCACAGCAAGGTTGAGGTACTAGCATAAATTCCATTCCAAGTAAGTTTAAAGAAACTTTACCATGGAAACTTTTTCTCAACCTTGTACCAAAATGGCTTCTAATCTTAAAATGGAATCAGGCTGGCTAGGTTTATCAGCCTGTCTTTCTACTCTTCTCTTATTTTTACTATTTTAAAGCAATGTTTAAATTTTTTTTTCTTCTAGGGCTGGGGAAATAGCTCAGTGGTTAAAGGCATTTGCAAAGCCTGCCAGCAGGGTTTGATTCTCCAGTACCCACATAAAGCTAGATGCACAATGTGACTCATGTGTCTGAGGTTCATTCATTTGCAGTTTCAAGAGGCCCTGGTGTACCCATTCTCTCTGTCTCTCTCTCTCTGTTTCTCCCTTTTGCTGTCTCTCACACAAATAAAATAAACTAGAAAATATTTCTTCCTTCTGGCATAATCTTTCATTAATATTTTATTTTATATTTTATTTATTCATTTTTAAGCAGATACACAGAGAGAGAGAGAGAGAGAGAGAGAGAGAGAGAGAGAGAGAGCGCAACACATGGCTGAGTTTGAGTAGTGAAACCCTACAAAGAAAGGTGGTAGGATGAAAGACATTATTATTATTATTATTATTATTATTATTATTATTATTATTATTTGGTTTTTTGAGGTAGGATCTCACTCTAGCCCAGGCTGTCCTGGAATTCACTATGTAATCTCAGGGTGGCTTTGAACCCACGGTGATCCTCCTATCTCAGACTCTTTCTTTTTCTCTCTCCCTCCCTCCCTTTTCTCTCTCTGCTTAGAAATTAAAAAATAATTTTTAAAGAATTAAAAATGAAAAAGTCATCTAGATATAGTGTTAAATACAGAAATACTCTCCTTCAGTAACCAAGCAATTTCTGATTAGATTTAAGACCCGATCCATGGGAGAGATTTCATGCTGGTACCTAAACCTGGCTGAAAGCCTATGGCTAGGAACATAGACCCTAGGAGGAGACTTACTACTACAATTATGCTGAAAAAACAGCATTTGAAACGGTCTTCTAAATATCAAAATATCCACATAACTATAGATCATGGATTAGTACTGCTTGAAGCCTCAATGACAAAGGTTTCTTACTACCATGGGCAATGGTCAGTGCACGGAAGCATAGCTGGCAATTGTGGAGAAGTGACCTCTGTGTACTCAGCCTCAAGCAGAACGTGTGAGCCACCCCTGCAGGGTTCACAGAAGAGGGGGCAGGAAAGAATGCAAGAGCAGGAGGATGGATGGGGAGCAAGGGTGCAAAGCAATGACTTCTGGATATAATGTGAGTTCTGCATTCTTGAATCCACAGCAGCTGTGGTTTCCTGCACTGAGTTGTCAATGCTGAATGAACCATTGATGGGGGAAAGGTACCTGAGATCTCACACCTCCCAGAGCTTGTGGAAGGTAAGGGTTGCTGGGAGAGAGGGAGTCAGATTCATCAATGGTTTAGCCGCTGGTAAGCTGACTGTTCCATGGTAAATAACCTTCCACCTTTGTTCATGCAAGCAACCCTAATTTAACTCAACGGATTTAAAAGGGGGGGAGGCCTGAAGTAAGATAGAGATTAATGGGGAAGAAAAAGTATGAATGAGAAGAAGGGGATAAGAAGTGATAATTGGGAGGAATAAGATCAAAATATATGCATGTATGAAAAGGTCAAAATAGAAATAAATAATATTAAAAAAAAAGAAACACCCCCCCTTCATCTTCCCAAGTTTCTTTAAGATTTGCCATGCATTGTCAAGGGAGAGAGATGAAGGTAGAGGGAGGATGGAGAGAGGGAAAGAGATCCTTCTGATAAAAACAACTTTCAATTCTGGTTGAACATCGGGTGAAAAGGCAATCCAAAAATGAAAGCTCTACTGTGGAAGCAAAAGCTTAGAGCCAAAGGTGACCCTGAGAATATGAGGGGCCAGAGAATTCACAGAAATCTTGAGGAAAACATTACACTTGACAGGACATGGAAGGATGGTACAAACCAATTATATCTAAATCTTAAGGGCAAAGAGATCCCAGTAGACAGATGGCTCCTGGGCATAAGTGGATTGTGTGTAATTGAAAAATGGTTGGAAAAGAGAGAAATAAAAGCAAGAAAGCAACGGTCACTTAGAGCTCTTATTGGGTTTTTAAGGGTGAAGTCATGCCAAAGTAGCTGCATTTCCTTTAAGACTGGGGCTACTAGACTCATAAATCCATGGTGCCACAGACAGTACATCTTAATTTCAAAAGTGTCTTTAAGAAAATGTTCAAGACATAGCAGATTTAAAATACAGGCAGATGAAATAGAATCATCCCAACAATGGTCGTGTGATCATTGATGGTGAGAAAGAAAGCATTTAGAATTTTGAAAGGATGCTGTGTAAACCCTAATTGGAAATGTTAAGGAGATGTTAATATTGTGTTGAGAGCTGCCCATGTAATTGTTTGGTTGTTATTTGGTACTGGGGTTATTTCATCTTCTCTTTGGTTGAAACAGTGATAATCCAACAGAACTAATTCCTCCACTTTACCTACACATTTGCCAGTGTCAGAAAGCATTTTGTTAGGTAGGACTAGGGTATTTCTACTGGCACCTCCAATGGAGAGATGTTTGGGAAATGACAAAATCATGTAAAAATGCATATCCTCATGATATGCATTTTCCTGTATGTTTCCATATATGTATATATACTTGTATGCAAAATATACATTAAAATACTTAGAATGGAGTTCTACAAACTTCCTATTATGTCACTGTGTGGTTGTATATGCATGTATTTTTTTCATATATCTACATTTATTATTCTCCATTTTGAAGCTGAGAGGTTAAGCTCAAAGCACTTAAATATACTGTACCAAAACTCTCAGTGAATCAGAAGGCATAACCATTTGAACCCAGAAATTTGGCTCTAGTCAACAATTAAAATACTTTACTTGCCAGGCAAATAAATTAAAGGTGGCACGCACCTTTAATCCCAGCACTTGGGAGGCAGAGGTAGGAGGATTGCCACGAGTTCCAGTCCATCCTGAGACTACATAGTGAATTCCAGGTCAGCCTGAGCTAGAGCAAAATCCTACCTCTGAAAAAAAAAAATTATCTCTAAAAACTCATTACATAATTTTTCTCATTGAGTAAATTTTTTAAGTATAAACATTTGGAATTAGCTTTGCCATTTCTTTTCTGGTTTAAAATCCCATTTCTAATGTGGAAGTTATGCAGGAAATGTACCATGTGCACTGAAAGTGATCTGCTTTTTTGGGCATGATTCTATGTCCTCTGAATCAGGGGGGAAGTGTGTGTGTGTGTGTGTGTGTGTGTGTGTGTGTGTGTGTGTGTGTGTATTCTCCTGTTTTTTCCACGACTTCACTGTCATGCTAGACTATTTGCACTCCAACAATTATTGTTTGTGTAACAAGGAAACATGTTATTTCAAATAATTTAAGAAGTAAATTTTTAGCTTCAATTATAGAAAGAGAGAGAGAGAGAGGAAGGGGAGAAATGTCTAAGAGACTTCCAGGTAAGGTGTGAACTAGCAGAAGTCTTCATGTGACCTGGTTAGGAAGAAGAGTCACATAGGATGACCAGATGATATTCCAAAGAGAGAAGGGAGAGCTTCGGAATCACCATGGCAGAGGACAGCACAGCACCTGAAAAGTAGTGATTCTTTTTTCTGCATGTCTGTGGCAGATTCTCCATTGTCATTTTGACTGGATTTAGGATCGCCTAGGAGCAAGGCTTCTGATGATTCAGTGTTTTATATTGACTTCTGGTTGATAGCATATATCATGCCTGCATTCACATGTGAGAAGACCTAGTTCAGACATGTCCAGGGATTTGGTTACTATTCAACAAATCAAGTAATTAAAAATAAACAAGCCACTGCTTTTATATAGCAAAAAAAAAGAAATCTGAAAGTTCAAAGGAAAGATTACTCGTGTCAAAGCAACAATAAATGCAAGTAACATGCAAAGAGAAGTTTAGCATGCCTACTGGAGAAAAGGATTTTGACAAGAAGGTCATTCAAATAAAGCCATCGTTTGCTTAATAGTACAGTCACCAGAATTGCAGAATGGAAAATGAAATGTTGACATATTTGATTATTGGGTCCACCAACCAGATATTATATCTGGAAATGACACATTGTGGTTACAAAAGGAAAGTCCTTGGACTTCAATGTATCTGAGCAGAAAATCCAGTTGTGACAGTTCACAGAATGTTTGACCTCAGACCAAGCTGCTTAACCTCATTGAATCTGGCTTCCTCCAATAGCACAAGGGTGATGTAAATGCAGATGTTGTGAGACTTCTAGGGGACATCAAATGGTTTTTCAGATGTCTTCATAATTATTGCTGCTTCCACTTAAAATTCTTTCCTTAACCTTTCAATCTCTTAACAAAGCACTGTGCTACTTTAACAGTAGGGATGTAAGCGCCTTCTTGGATATATGATTTAAAAACATGTTTTCCCATTCTGTAGGTTATCTTTTCTTGGCGCTTGCCTGAAAAGCCTTACGACCTGTGTTCCATTCCCCAGTACCCACATAAATCCAGATGCACAAAGTGGCATATGCATCTGGAGTTTGTTTGCAGTGGCTAGAGGCCCTGGAGCACCCATTCATATTCTCTCTCTCTCTCTCTCATTATAAAAAAATTTTTAAAAAAATTTACAGCCAGGCATGTGTATGTAATTCTAATCTGTTATTTACATTGGTATAGGACATAATTATCTCACTAATCAGAAGTCTACAACTTTCTCCTTGCCTTTTCCTTATCAGCAAGCTCTCTTCCAGTCTTTTTAGTTTCCTGACTGACTTTTGGCTTCATTCTTTTGATGTATATACATCACAAGTCTCCACAGTGCAATGTGCTTGACTTCGGAGGAATGACATTAAGATGGGGGCTGAGGAAATATCTCAATCAGTAAAGAGCTCACCTTGCAAGCACTAGGACGTGAGTTCCATCCCCAGAACCCACCTGAAAATGCCATGCCATAAAGTGGAGCAGGGATTTGGGAGAGTGTTGGTCCCCAGCCTGAGTAACATTAAGCTAAGTTTTAGAACAAGAAATAAAGCCAGGCGTGGTGTCACATGCCTTTAATCCTAGCAGGGGCGTGCTGGCACACGCCTTTAATCCAACACGCCTTTAATCCCAGGAGGCAGAAGTAGTAGCTGATTAACCTTGATCTTGTTTGTTGATACTTTTCTCTGCTGTACTCTACTGACTGGAATCTTGAATCTTGTTGCTTGAGAGAAATAGGCTGAACAATGCAGCCTCGGGTTATAAAAGGGTTTTGGGTGCTGGGGTGAGATGAGATTTGCCAGACATATCTCCCAGTTGCCTCACCCTCACCTCTCCCGGATGGAGCCCTTTCTCCTGCTGGCAGGTGAGACTTGGGCTACCCCACAGGGGGCCAGGGGGCCACGACCTCCCAACAGAAGAGGAACAGGGAGAGTGGTGGGAAGGAATTATGATCCTAGTATATATTGTCTAGCTGTACAGAGGTTGTCAATAAAAAGGTTTAAAATGTCATGTAGTAGCATGTATTTACAATCCCAACACTAGGAAGGTTGAGACAAGACAATTCCTGGGACTTGCTGACCAGCCAGTCTAGCTCCAAGCCAATGAAACACCTTATCTCAAAATAAGTAAATAAATAAATGAATGAATAGGGGCTGGAGTGATTGCTCAGTGGTTAAGGTACTTGCCTAAAACCTGGTTCAATTCCCCAGTACCCAAGTAAAGCCAGATGCATAAAGTGGCACATGTGTCTGGAGTTCATTTGCAGTGGCTGGAGGCCCTGATACGCCTTTTTCATAATCTCTCTCTCCTCTCTTCTCTTTCTCTTTCTCTCTCTCTCTCTCCTTGCGAATAAATAAATAATTTTTAGTTCTAAATTTTTAAATTTAAATCAATCAATAAAAGGTAGTCAGTGTTCCTGATGACCATACCCAAGGTTTCCCTCTGGCCTTCACACACACATGCACAAATTATAAAGTAAAGAAATAAAGAAGACCATGCATCCTCGGGAATAGAATCAGAAGCAAGAACAATGCCAAAGCAAACTCAGCATCTCTTACTTACAGATGACACATGCTTCAGGAGACACATAACATCAATCATGTCTGCAAGGATGAGGAGTCTGGTGACTGCTGCCAACAAGGCACGGGCGGCTTGAACCACAGCCTCCCTCTTCGGGAGATAGCAGGGGTCATCTGTAAATCTCTCAGCTGATAGCTTGAGAGCTTCACCTGAAAAACACAGCCCCAAGAAAGTTACAACTAAGTTGCAACTATGCCTAGTTCAGAATTCTTCAGCCAAGCAAAAGCATTCCATGACTCAACATAATATGAAAATATTTTCATTTGAAATTTAGAGCACTGCACCTTAATAAACAATTATATTTTTGAATTAACATGTATGTCTGATAAAAAGCTCTGGGGTTTAAAGAAGTGTGATGCCATCGTCCTGCAAGAAAATTATGTTCAATTGACTTGCAGCATCCAGTAAAAACTTTGGTCCACAGGACATAGTGGCTCACAGCTACATTGGGAGGCTGAGATCTTCCCGAATGTAGCTGTGAGGTACATGTATCTGGAGTCTATATATAGTGGATAGAGGCTCAGGTGCACCCACAGCAACTCTCTCTCATAAATAAACAAATTAAATAAAGCATTAGTTGTAGCAATAAAACAGATCATAAAATACCAAGGAAGATTCTACAATTAGGTGGCTTCCAAATGTTGGTAAACGCTTTCACCAAGAAACTAAAACTGAAAACCTTAAAGTAGTTTGGTTGAGGTTTAGACAAAAAAAAAAAAACATGACATGAGGCTCAGTGAACAGACACTAAAACTGGACTGGGGCCCAACTTCAAGAGATTGGATAATGCCCATGTTACATCCTTTCAGGTAAAATAAAGTGTTTAAATATTTCTCATAAATTCACCTAAATAAATTTCAAAATTAATGAAAATATACCAAAAAAAAAACAGTTAAGTGGCCCTTCAGAATTTCATGAAAGATGATGAACTTTAACCAAAAAGAAGGTAATGAGGTCATTTTACATCATACTGAAACTTGACAAGAATTGTAAGATAACATATAAAATATTTCCTACACCTACTATTAAATACAATATAGATCATACTTAAAGCTATTTACATTCAAAACAATAAAAAGTGCCAATCCGTATTGTAAAATAAGCATTGAAAAGAGAGGATAGTGTGCATTTACAGCTTAATTAAATGTTCAACACCAATCTGAAATAACTGTCCATAATTGCCATCTATTGACTGTATCTCCCAACAACTTATTGACTCCACACCACCCACCAGCGAACATTCCTATGATATTATTCTTGAAGTCAATTTAATTCTTTGGAAAATGAAGAACTAGCCTCTCAATGTAAATGCCAGACTAGAAGTAATTGTCCATTATTTTCCCAATATTTCTTTTCCTTGCTAAGTATGAGTGAGCTTAGCCATTTATATATTCCCATTATTTGTTCTGACTTAGCAGAA
This sequence comes from Zapus hudsonius, assembly GCA_004024765.1. Taxonomy (NCBI): domain Eukaryota; kingdom Metazoa; phylum Chordata; class Mammalia; order Rodentia; family Dipodidae; genus Zapus; species Zapus hudsonius. The sequence continues at coordinate 22,934 of PVHP010019026.1, forward strand.
AAGGGTAGCTTTGATTTTTTTTTTTACATTTGTTGAAATTATCTCATTCCAGTGCTGCAGAGAGTGACAGGACTATGTTTTTGAAGAAATAATACCTAACCCTTACAATGAGTCCATGTGTACATATAACTAATATTTGCCAATGATCACAATATACAAAGCATTAATAGAGTACAAAAGAATGACTAAAAGATCATCTCGGAGCTGGAGAGATGGCTTGGTGGTTAAAGACATTTGCTTACAAAGCCTGATATCCAGGGTTTGATTCCCCAGTACCCATGTAAAGCCAGACACAAAATGGCCAATGCATCTGGAGTTCACTTGCAGTGGCTGGAAGCCCTGGGGTACCTATATGTACTTTCTCCCTCTCTCTCTCTAAACAAGTAAATAAATATTTAAAAAACAAAACAAAAAAAACATAATCTCTATCAAGTATCTCCACATAGAAAACAAGCTTCAGTAAGAAGTCTCTTTTAGCCAGGCATGGTGGTACAAGTACTCAGGAGGCAGAGATAAGAGGATGGCTGTGAGTTCAAGGCCACCTTGAGACTTCATAGTGAATTCTAGATCAGCCTAGGCTAGAGAGAGACCCTACCCTTGAAAAAAACAGTCTTTTCTACTTGGTTTTATATGTTAACATCTTCATATACTCCTCTCGTGAAGTATATATTAACACACACATACACACACTATATATATATGTATAGCATGTGTATGTGTGTATATATATACATATATCACCCCACAACCATAAAGCCACAAGCATATCACAATAATCCTCCATATGCAAAATTCCTAAAGAATTTGATACTATTTTACATATAATTAAAGGCTCTGAGAGAAAAATTAAAACTAAGAATGACAACATCAAAGCATCACTCAATCATTTTAAAAGAAATTACAAGACTATGGAAAAACAGTCAATCAGTTTATGGTTGCCTTGCAAACATGAGGACATAACTTTGATCCCCAGAACCCACATTTTTTCAAAAAATGGGCTGGAGAGATGTCTCAGAGTTAAGGGCACTTACTTGTGAAACCTGATAGCACGGGTTTGATGCCCCAGTACCCACATAAAGCCAGACGCACAAAGTGGCGTATGCATCTTGAGTTGGTTTGCAGAGGCAGTAGGCCATGGTATACCCATTCTCTCCCTCTCTCTCTCTCTCTCTCTCTCTCTCTCTCTCTCTATCTCTATCTATCTATCTCTCTCTCTCCCCTTATTATTTAATATGCAACATAGTGATGCATGCTTTCTAATCTCAGCCCTGGGAAGGTAGAGACAGGTGAATCCCTGGGGTTTGCTGGTCAGCCACTCTAGTCTACTTGCTGAGCTCCAAGGTAATGAGAAACTTAGTCTCAACATTACTCAAGGACTGACACCCAAGATTGTGCTCTGGCCTCCACATGCATGCACACCTATGTGCACAAGCACCTACACACACACACACACACACACACACACAATTAAACTTAATCTACTACAAAGTCTCACATTTAACTTTAACAAAGCTGCATTTCTAAGAAGTTTAATTAATAAGGTGATTTAGGCTTTGCCCAACTAGATATTCAAGCATCACTGCTATGATCAGAGCAATTAATGTATCCCTTCTAATACTGTCCCATTCAGAGCAATAATGACTATTAATCAGTAAAGACAAATTTTCCCCAAATGATAGAAATAGCAGAAGTGATCTTAGGTCCCAAGTACCTAATCTTATTCAACACAAACCTTTGCAAAGGAGTCAAAGTGACTAATTGTATATACCAAAGGTATACAGTCAAACTCAAAGAGATCACAAAAATATAATGGAGATAAATGTTTAGATTTCTGAACTATTACAAAAATAAATATATTCACAATAGCATCAAAAGAATAAAATACTCAGGGGTGCTGGAGAGATTGCTCAGTGGTTAAGGCACTCCCCTGCAAAACCTAAGGACCCGAGTTTGATTCCCCAGTACTCATGTTAAGCCAGATACACAAAGTGGCACATGTATCTGGAGTTTGTTTGCAATGGCTAGAGGCCCTGGTGCACCCATTCTCTCTGTCTCTCTCTGTCTCTGTCTCTGTCTCTCTCTCTGCCTCTCTCTGCTTGCAAGTAAATAAAATAAATTTTAAAAGGAAGAAAATACTCAGGAATCATTTTAACAAAATAAATGTAAAACTTGTACACTGAAAACTAACAGCATTGCTAAAATAAATTAAAGACCTAAAGAAATGCAAGGATAGCTCATGTTATAGAACTTTAATATTGGTAAGATGAACAATATTCCTCAAATTACTATACAAAATCACTAAGCCACTAACACAATCTTTTTCCTCACTCTTTTATAAAAATCAATGAGCTAATTCTAAAATGCATATGAAAATTTCAAAAGACCTAAAATAGAGAAGAATGTGCTAAGTTGAAAGAGTCACACTTTCATAGTCAGCCACATGCCACTGGGATGAATCTCCAAACCAGGCACAATTTGGGAGGAAAGTATTTATTGAAATAACAGATCCAGAATGGCAAAAGGAGCTGGCCCCCCTTTCACAGATCCAAGCAGAGAAACAGAGCCAGCACCAGCAGCTGGAGGAGGAAGGAAGAAAGCTTCCCTTCCCCTCAAGCTTCCTTATATCTAGTCCCCTTCTGGAAGGCCCACCCACTGGGGGGAAGGGCTCAGTCTGGAGAAGGGACCTCCTCCCTTCTCCAAAATCCCAAAAGGATTTTGTCAATCCTTTCTGGAGGCAAACTCAGAGACCCGCCCAAGATTACTGTGGATTATTACACAGGTCAAGTTGACAATAAATTTAACCATCATACACTCTTAATTTCACAACTTAACTAGAAAACTATAGCAATCAACAGAATTGACATGCTGGCAATAAATCCTTGCCTATGGTCAACTGGTTTCCAACAAAGATTCCAAAAAAATTCACTGGAAAAGTAGTCACAGTTTTTGTCCTTTGATTTTGTTTTGTTTTATGATAATTTTTCCTTAAATGGTACTGGGATGATCAGACACTTTTATGCAGAAAAGGAATAAAGATCTATATACACAACTACACACGAGTCAACTCAAAGTAGATCACAAGACCCTAAATTATACAACTCTTGAAAGAGAAGTTAGCTGGATGTGGTGGCACACTCCTTTAATCTCAGCATTTAGGAGGCTGAGTTAGGAAGAAAAAACCTAAAACAAAACAAAAAAGAGAGAACAGAGGAGGGGCTGGAGAGATGGCTCAGCGGTTAAGGCACTTGCCTCTAGTGCCTAAGGCCATGGGTTCAATTCCCCAGGTCTCCCACATAAGCCACACCCACAAGGTGGTGGCCCTGGTATACTCTGTCTCTCTCTCTCTCTCTCTCTCTCTCTCTCTCTCTCTCTCTCTCTCTCTCTCTATCTCTATCTCTCTGCTTGAAAATGAATAAATAAAATTTAAAAAAAGAGAGAACAGAGGAGGAAAACTTCATGGTGTTGAGTAAGGCAGTAATGTCCTATATAACACCAAAAATACAAATAATAAAAATTAAAAAGTTGACAAATTAAACAATCAACATTCAAAATTTCTTGAAACATAACACCAAGAAAAGATAACCTACAGAATGGGAAAACATTTTTAAATCATATATCCAAGAAGGTGCTTACATCCCCACTGGTAAAGTAGCACAGTGCTTTGTTAAGAGATTGAAAGGTTAAGGAAAGAATTTTAAGTGGAAGCAGCAATAATTATGAAGACATCTGAAAAACCATTTGATGTCCCCTAGAAGTCTCACAACATCTGCATTTACATCACCCTTGTGCTGTTGGAGGAAGCCAGATTCAATGAGGTTAAGCAGCTTGGTCTGAAGTCAAACATTCGGTGAATTGTCAAAACTGGATTTTCTGCTCAGATACATTGAAGTCCAAGGACTTTCCTTTTGTAACCACAATGTGTCATTTCCAGATATAATATCTGGTTGGTGGACCCAATAATCAAATATGTCAACATTTCATTTTCCATCCTGCAATTCTGACAGCACACAGTCATAAACAAAGGCAAGTTTGCCAAGAATCTGACAAATGTACCGAGACTGTTAATGAGGCTGCCGAGTCCTTCCTCTTAGAAAGCAAAATAAATTCAATGACCTTGACTTTTCATACAATCTGCAGAAAATTGCTGGTAATTTGTGAGTCCCCATTAACTAGCTTCTTGCTATGTATATAAAGCTTCTTTCAAAGATACTCCAGAGAGACTTCAAAACTCACCAAAATGCTGCGAAGAACTGACTGATGTATTTATCACTGAGACATCTCTACCATACACCCTCCAAGGCTCAGGGACCATTAGAGAAGAGGTGGCAGAAAGAATGTAAGAGCCAAAGGAAGGGGAGGAGTGCTTTACAATACTGTCTTGTCTCCCAGACACAAAGTGGCTTGGTACTCATAACCTCAGTGGTTGATGCTACCTACATAAGACTTTAATGAGAAGAGAGGAAAAACCATGATGACATCAAAATAGTTGAAAATAAGGGATTCAGTGGAGGGGGAGTTGGGAAGAGAAAAGGGAAGGGGGATGGGAGGGGATTCTGACCATGATATTTTGTCTATATGTACAGAGGTTGTCAATAAAAAGTGAAAAAAAAACTTTTTTAAAACCTCAGAAATCAGTATCCAGCACATGATATTATTAATTAAATATTGAAATGAATAAAAAACTCACGATCTATTTAAAACTTACAATTTAATAATTAAAAGATAACCCAGTTTTCAGTGGACAAAGGCTCTAAATAAACATTTCTCCAAAAGACCAAAATACATGTGGCTAATAATCACATTAGAAGATTTTCTAGCATTAATACAATCTAAGTGATTTAAACATAACTAAGGTTATGTGAAATTTTTGGTAAGGCTATTTTTCAAAATTATTATTGATTGGTTAAAAATGGGCTTGTGTACTTAGTAGTCAAAAGCAAGAGATTTTAAAAAGCTGGCTAAAACAGAAGACAAAAGAAGGGAGTGACTATGTATATATGTGCACTGTAAACTGTCACCATAATAACTGTTATATGCTGAACATATTTATAACCAAGCAATGAGTGGGAAAGTGGTATTTAAAGGACTGTGTGTCATCGTGATACAGGGCTAGAAGCCATTTCTGGGTAGGTGCCTGCAAGGGTCTGCCACCTCTTGCACATCTGCAAGGGCCCGAGAGAACTTGCAGAGGAAGCAGTGACATGAATACTGCTCTCACTGCTAGCTTGACAACCAGCTCCAAGGTGATGGTGACAGACACGGTGATCAATCAAAACCTATCAAAGCAGAAATTCAGAGGCTGCAGAGAACTCAACACTAAATCAGACTGCTAACAGACTTCCCATGGCTCAGGGAACCATGTGGAAGAGGGAAGGGAAAGATTGTAAGAGCCACAGAGTAGGTAGGAATGCTCTGAGGCACAGTCCCCCCCTTCCTGCCCAACCCCATAGAGACTGACTGAAGCCTTCATGACCCCACAGTGAATATCATAACCCACTGAGGAGGGCCCCCAAGGTAACAGGAGCCGGGCAAGGGGATCAAAGAGTATAACCTGTTATATATAAAATAAAATAAGCCGGTGTAGTGGACCAAGCCTTTATTCCAGCACTCACTCAGGAGGCAGAGGTAGGAGAATCATTGTGAGTTCCAGGCCAGCCTGAGACTACATAGTAAATTCCAGATCAGCCTGGGCTAGAGTGAGACCCTACCTCAAAAGGATGGGGGAGAACTGGAGAGATTGCTCAGTGGTAAAGGTGCTTGCCTGCAAAGCCTAACGACCAGGGTTTGATTCCCTAGTACCCATGTTTAGCCAGATGCACAAAGTGGTGCATGCATCTGTAGTTCGTTTGTAGCAACTGGAGGCCTTGGTTCATCCATTTGTTCTCTCTCTCTCTCTCTCTCTCTCTCTCTCTCTCTCTCTCTCTCTCTCTTTCTCTTTGCAAATAAATAAGTATTCAAAATAAAATAAAATGAAAAGTAGGAATTACATTGCAGCTAGCTTCTGTCCCTGTGGAGGTGGGGGTTAATCAAGATTATCAAAAGGCTAAGAGTAGAGGGTCCTGAGGAAAATCTCTAGTGTGGGGACTAAGGAGATGGCTCAGCAGGTAAAGGCACTTGTTTGCAAAGCCTACCAACCCAATTCCCCAGCCTCCACTTAAAAGCAGGCGGACACACACACACACACACACACACAAAAAAAAAAATAAATAAATAAATAAATAAATAAATAAATAAATAAATAAATAATATTTTTTATTTAAAAAATAAAAAGAAAATCTCTAGTGTACAATGCTTCAACAAAACTGCAGAATTCTACCCTCTGCCCCCAGCCCACCAGAAATCCCTAAATATCCTGCAGGGCTCATTATGTCGCTAAACTACAAAATTCGAGCTATAAAAATTAATTCTTTTTGTATAAAAAATTAACAGCAGCTTTGTGTATTCCCTCTACTCTTCCAACCAATTGTAATAATATATTCAGAATTGTATATATCTGTTAACCTATACTGATCTCACTATCCAATGGAAATTGTGTTTGTATTTTTCAGAGTGCAGCAAGAGAGCTGTGGTCCATCTAACCCTACCAACCTACCATAGGCTGATAGCTGAGATCCTGGCAAGAGATGAGCCATCACAGTCACAACGTGGTGGATCCATATGGAACCCAGGGGAGAATGATGGGATGAACAGGGACCCACAGCCACAGTCATTCAATCAACACAGGATAAGCCAGTGAGACAGAAACCAATGATTTTCGACACAAAGACCCCTAAGCTCTCAACAATAAAGCAGCCTTAATACTCATCCACCATGAAATCAGGGAACTGAGCAGAAGAGGGGGCAGAAAGATTGTGAGAGCCGTGGTGGGGGAGACTATCCAGAGGCATGGCACCCCTCAGTAACAACACACTTGGGCCAGGAGAACCGGGCTGAGTACTAGGCTATCCATGGTCCCCTGCTCCAAGGCCTGATCCAGACTGCCCACGGAGGAGGATATCCAGCTGATTGGGGATGGGGGAGGGGCATTGGGGAACTGGGGATAACAACTCATCGTTTGCCCATTTAATGTAACTCATTATGGACAAGAAAAAATAAATAAATAAATAATATATTCAGTCTGAAATTTTTTGGATTCCTAACAAGTAACAGATTAAACATTTTCGGAACTCCTTGGAGTCTCGGTTCCCTTAACTAAGGACAGAGTCAGGGCGCATGGGAAACAGCCGGCTCTCACCTGCCTGCTTATGTATAGTTCACAAACAAAAATGTTCTTTACACCTCTGAGTGTTTAGAGGGAGAGCAAAAGAATCTATGAAATTCAAACCTCAGGTACATAACATGCTTTTTGGTTTGGGGTGTGTGTGTGTGTGTGTGTTTCTTTCTGTGGTTGCTATGAAGTTGAGTACCTCCAACAGACAGTGTGAAAGACCCCCAAAGCCTAAAGTACTTAGTATATGGCCTTTAACAGAAAATACTTCCTGACCTCTCATGTGAGATAAATGAACTGATCTATACTCATAATCTATCTTAATAGATAATAATTTCTTAAAATAAGAAAAAATAAAAACATGGTTTGTAGCTCAAGAGAGCTTGCCCATCACATACAAGGCCCTATGTTTAAACTTCCAAACTATAAAAATAATGGTACTCCAAATTTTAAAAAAATAAATAAAGTAACAAGAAAAGTGGCTCTAAAAGGTCATTTATTTTTTCATAAACTCTTTAATTGACTTTCATTTCTTACACTAAACATTTGGGCCTTTTTCTTAAATCCTTTACCACATATAATCTGGTTTATCCCTTAAGAGAATGAAATATAACCCAATATTCTTTTGGCTTCAGTATCCATACACCTAATAATTTTACCATCCTAAAAGTTTTCCATTATGTCACAGTTAAATAGTTCCCTGAAGAAAGTTCAACCATCCCCAAATATTTCCTTCACTGTAATCCCAAAAGGAGTTGTGATTTTTCCCCCCTTGGCCCAAAGCATAAAGATGAAAAACTATTGCAAAATTCAACAGGCCGCTCACTTCACTTGTGTACCACCTCTCTCTGAAATCTTTGCCACTTCACATATTTCACACATCTATATGAAATGCCTCGTTATGCAAACACAAAGATGACTGAAACACAAGGAAAACAAGGGAAGGGATTTGGGCCCCAGAGAAAAGAACTAGATAAATGCAGAATTCGTAAGAGACAAAAGTTTTCTCACTGACATGATATTTCATATCTTTTTATGTGAAGATTTATCATGTCAAAATCAAAACTATTCCCATGAAACTTCCAGAACAACTTCTTAACTGTTGAGCTGCAGCAAACTCTGCTACCTCTACCCATCATGAAACTCTTGTGATGAGCCACAGTATTCTAGGGGTCCAGTGTCCATAGCCAGAGGGCCATCAGTAGTGACCTTCATTTTGTATATTTAATAAACTGTGTAAGTGCTACAGACTAAAGGGGGAAAGGACAGGTCAAAAGTGTTGGGTTAAAAATAAAATCAGGGGCTGGAGAGAATGGGGTCATAAGTCACCTCCAATAACGAGGTAGCATAAAGGAGAATAAACATTCCAGAATACAATGGAGCAATTCCAAGATTCACACATCATGGATCCATACAGAGTTAAGTACATCACTGCTAACTTGAGTATGGATATGGTGTTTACTAGTTGTTTTAGGTGTTACATTGGAACATCCTACATCTCAAGAAATGCTTACAATTTTCATGTAAAAGTATTTTTAGTAGTTTTCATAAAAATTTTCTTTCTTAGCTTCTTTAGCCCATTTTCTTTTGTGTCTGCTCACCTTTCACTTCCAGAAACTTCTGTGATCCTTAAACTTCACTGATTAGAGAACACTGATGTGCCTTTTGGGTTTTGTCATCCAACCATAATTTCCATTTGAAAATGACCTTAATATGAAGTGTGTGTTGTGAAATGAAACGGCACCAAAGTCATTTTTTAGAGAGAGCATGCCTTTCATGAACTTCAGACACACGGGCTCCTAGAAATCCTTTATGACTAGATCTCAGAGTATTCCTCACATTTATATTATATTTCCTAATAGTTTATTAGGGATAAATTTTAATCGCTTACTGGTTTATACCTAGGAATTGGTGTATTACTGGAATTTTGAAGTCAAACCAGCTTTCTCTATGTTTCTTTTGTAAGAGATGAGTTAATAAGCTCTGCTTCTGTAGGAACATGATGAATAACCAGCTAAATCTTGAACATTTTTAAATCTTTTTAAAACATTACTCTAATTAGAGAGACTCTAGTCCAAAATGTCTCATGTTAGTGTGAGAGAAATAATAGTAGCTTGAATCTTAGAAGACCTACTTTCCATTACTAACAGTATTTGTGGAAAGATATTTTAAAATATGGGGAAGATTATTCTCTGGAAATGAAACTCCTCAGTCATGACAAAAACAATGTATTAGGAGAGATAAGTAACAAAGGAGAAAAGAATTTAGTGTTCACATCC
>PVHP010019027.1:0-24584 GCA_004024765.1 Zapus hudsonius
TGGCAAATGGAAGAAGAGAGGGTCATTGGATTTGCAACACAGTTTTGTTTTTGAAAAATGTCCATTGGTGTGTGAAGCAGGTGTCCTAGGTTGCCTGCATGGAGCCCGATGGAGCCATGAAGAGGAACTGTGTGTTGCAATGGAGACCCAGTAAATTCCAGGACTATGGATGGGTGCCAAAGCGAGCTGCCAGCACCAGAAGAAATTTTCCTGGACTGTGAGTAGCCGAGCTGGAGGGGCGGAATTGAATCTCCAAGAGACTTATTGGTTAGAATCATTGAACTTGGAGTTAGAGATTGATGGTAACCTGCTTGTTTTAAATCTTGTATTGGTTCATTCTGTTTTTGCTGTGCCTCATGTTTTGCAGTGTGAATGCTTTGTGCCATTACGGGTTTATTTTTGGTATTATGGCTCAGTTGAAAGCTGCTGGGACTTAAGAGTTGAGCTGAACACATTGTATTTATATCATGTATGATTATTAGTTTGTGGGGGCCAGGGGCTGACTGTCATGGTTTGATCCAGGTGTCCCCCACAAACAAATGAATGTGTTCTGATAGATCGATCCTCAGCTGAAGGCAATTCGGGAATTAGAACCTCACTAGAGCTGTGTTGTTGGGGCGGGCTTATGGGGGTTATAAACCAGCTCCCCCTTGCCAGTATTTGGCACAACTTCCTGCCGCTGTTTGCAGTGTTGTGGCAGAGGTGATGTCCAGCCCTCTGCTCATGCCATCGTTTTCCCTGCCAGGATGGAGTCTCCCCTCAAGTCCATAAACCAAATAAACCCATTCCTCCACAAGCCGCTTTTGTTTGGGTTCTTTCTGCACAGGAACTAGAAAGCTAACCGCAACAGACACGCCAGAATCCCAGCAAGCTTGGCCAGAAACTAGTGTTAGTGCTCTAGAAAGATGGCCTGTGAAAATAAAGTGAAATGGTTATTAAATATGTCAACATATCCTTGGCCTTTTAGGTACAAATAGTTTTCACCATTCTTTGATAACAGATATTACTATTTTATTACCCTTACATTTAATATGGGAATTTTAATTAGTGGGTTTTCTCCCTTTTTATTTTTAGAATCTGCCATGTTGGGGTGCTCTCCAGCAAGGTTTATAGCAGGGACTCTGGAAGAAAAGGCCATGTGCTTCTGAGAAGAGCTCACCTCACCCAGCCCTACTTTAGGAACATTCCTATCTACTAAGACACAAGCTCTCTCTATGTTTACAGGCACATATGCAGACACATGTGGTAGGGCCTGTGAGTATCCTGTACACTCAACAGTACAATCTAGAGTACAAAATCTGAAAAAGAACAATATAAAAGAATCCAGTTTTTCAAAGGTAGTTAAAAACAAAAGTTCCTTCACAACATGGTTTTTCTTTTTTCTTTGATATATATATATATATATATGTGTGTGTGTGTGTGTGTGTGTGTGTGTGTGTGTGTGTGTGTGTGTGTTTAAAGTTATGTGAGCATGTGACTATACATTTGTGGGTGGACATATATGCATGTCTGTGCACAGAGGAGTGGAATGCTCCAGCGAGCTTCCTCAAGTGCTAGCCACTTTTGTTTACAGACTGGGTTTATGAGTGGCCCAGTAGGCAAGACAGGCTAGTCAGCAAGCATTAGGGATCTGCATGTCTCCACTCACCAGAGCTGGGATTACAAGTATGTGGCACCATAGCAGGCTTTTAAAAATTGTATTCTGGCAATCAATCTTGGGTTATCATACTTGCGATGCTAACCCAAATTTGAGTCCCTAGCATCTATGTAAAAACAGCTGGCTGTGGAATACTCTTCTGCAGCCCCAGTCCTCTGTGGAGCAGAATCTCTGGGATCCCCAAAAGGACAACTCAGAAATCAATGAGGCTGTCTCAAGGAAACATTCAGATGAGCGATGGATGTTGGGGACACCCTACGTTCTCCTATGCCTCCCCATGTGGTGGTTCACTTCTTCACACACATGTGCATAGACCTCACACATCACACACACCCAGTCCTACCCCAATACTGCACAGATGAAAATGTAAAATAAATAAACTGAAGTTCTTTGTAATTTCCTAGTAATCATTCCAACCAGTAAAATATGTGTGATCTATTTGCTCATTAAAATTCCTTATACAGAAATACAGAATGATGACAATATATAATTCAATTAAATATCCAAACATGTAAAATAATGTTTTACTTGATTATATTACCTATGTTAACTCTAGAAAACAAACTGTGTAGAAAGTAGAATAATCAAATGTATATTAAGAAAATAGATTTGTGAATTTGCATATATCTAAAACTCTTTACTTGGATTGTTGAAGAAGTTCTCACTGAGTCCCTTCACATCTCTGGACTATCCAGTTATGTTGTACAGGAAAGTAGTCTCTCAGAACATCATGCCAGAGTTTTATTATCACTCTGAAATGAAGCCTTTTAATTTATTCTTTCAGGAAAGCATTTACATTCAGTGCACACACGCGAGCATGAACGTTTTCCAAATATTTTAATAAAGCAGCTGATGCACTGACAAAGAATGTGTGCAGTGAAAATTGAAAGTTACATATGTATAATCATTCTGGGACTGTCCACATTTGAATATGCCAGAGATTTACTAATGAGGTGCATTAACAGAAAAATATTATAAAAATCAAAGTTTAAGAATGATGGACTAGAATTAGGTTTATTCCAACAACTCCCAAATATATAAAATTATTATTGCTTTAAAGAAATAAGAAACCAAGGAAAGATATGATCCAGTTTTTTAATGTTCTTTTTATTACATTTTTAGAATTTAGAGTTTTAGCCAAGCAATGTTGGCTCATGCCTATAATCCCAGAACTCAGGAGGACGGCCTGGAAATAGCATGAGTTCTAGGTCAGCTTGCACGAGAATGAGAGCCTGCCTTAAATAAATAAATAAACTTCAACAACCAAAAAAAATTAGTTTTGAGGCCCCTTGCAAACAATGAAATCCAGAAACAAAATATATTAAATTGTATTTGACAGGAAGGCTGTAAATGACCCATCACAAGTGAAAGGAAAACAAAGGTTCTTTCTGAGGGGAGCTCAGGGAGGCACAGGCAGGTGGGGAATGGTCTAGCATACTGCTGACACGGGGGACCAGGAATGCAGATGGCCTATTTTACAACTGACCACCAGAGTAGAAAACCATAAAAGTGGGAGAAGGGAAAGAAAGGAAGGAGACAAAAGTTCACACCAGCAGTTTTGAAAGGCCCTGTCATATGTGTGTTGTGGAGAGGAGCTAGGGTGTGAGCTAAACCTGATCCCTCATGACCATGGCAGGAGGGGAGGAGGGAGGCAAGACAAGATCCCACTCAAGACAAGGCACTCAGAGGGACTCCAGCTCTGGGGCCCCTCCCTTCCCTAGGGAAGCTTTTTGCTTGCAATGATGGTAAAGTTTGCTGGTTCTGCTTTCTCTGTCCTGAGCCTGCCTTCCTTTCTGGAGCCTCCAGGCCCTTCGACCTCCTGGCTATGGGGTGGGTACCCTGGGGCAGGGGAAATATTCCTGCAACACTTTCAATCCAGGAGGCATTTTGTGTGTGTGTGTGTGTGTGTGTGTGTGTGTGTGTGTGTGTGTGTGTGTGTGAAAACCCAGATCTTAAACATTTCAGATCTTGTAGGCCATGCAAATTCTACTCCAAAGGGAAATGAATGGCTGTGGCTGTGTCCCAATACAACTTTAGGGACAAAAGCAGAATGAGAATTAGGTTTTTTGATTGGGATAATCTCGTTAACCTCTGCTTAGAATAATCGAGAGCCTGTGAAGGACAAAAAAACTGTGTTTATAAAGGGGCAAGATGGGGTTCAAGTGGACATCTTTACAGTTGGTGAATTCATGACTTTAGTCCTCTTTACACTAGTATTATACTAATATACTCTTTAGCCTCTTACACTAGTATTATACTAATGTTTAAAAGAGAGAATGCTAACACAGAAAACACTTTCAGCTTCTTTTGTTTGGGACTCACCATGTTTGTAGACTCTTAACTGCAAATACCTATGTAACTGTTCTCTAATTAAGAAAGTATTTTCTATTTTTCTGTGTCATCAATATATTTGACCTAATTATCTCTCCGTGTTAGGCTTGGATATACTGCATCCTTCTTCCCCACGTGCCCTTCCCCACCCTGTTACTTTGAAAAGGCAAAGATGATCATGGCACCAGGTTGCTGCAATTCTTCTTGCTGGGCAGCTCCTCTACTCTAGCACCCTCTCACCTGAGCCCTTTTGTGGTGAGCTGCAGCAAGACTAACCTGCTCTCTGCTCCTCATCCTCTCTATCAGTGGACTTTTGCATATGCTGTTCTTTCTGGAAACTTCTTTATTCCAATAGCAAGCACTCATCCAGTTACCTTCATCTCACCCCAAGGACTGTAGCTGTAATTTCTCGTGAACCCTTGCCTGATTACAGAAAGTAGCCCCACCCCAGCTACTGAGGCTGTCTTTCACCATTAAGATTTTGCAAGAAAGAAAGAGATGGCGAGAGAAGAGCACCTAATAAGAATGCAGTTCTAGGTCAGTGTAGACATTCCCAGCCCTGTTTCACATCCTCTTGTGAGTCTCTGGGATACTTCCTGTGGAAAAGTGTACCATAAGGCTGACAAAATAAGATCTATGGGGATCACTTGCTCGTTCTTTGTCTCTCTATCTATCTCTCTGTAGGAATGTGAAACAATTTTTTTCTATTTTTAAATAAAAACACTGTTCAATTTTAAACACATTTATGAGTAAGTATCCATCATTACATTATCAAGTCTTATAAAGAAGTCTAAAAAATTTGTGTCTCATGTTAGTTTGAATTAGCACCAGGGAGATTCATATCTTTATTATGTACAGATTGAATGTATGTATATATTAACACACAAGCACATATCTTACATTCTTATATTTTGGCAGCAATTGCAAAGTTCACCATCTGGTTTTGGAATAAAGCAGATAAACTTGCAAGGACAAAAATATATTCATCAATCCGGAAAGATTGTGAGAGCCTTGGTGGGGAGAATATCCAGAGTCATGCTCCCCCCACCTCAGTAACAACACACTAGGGCCAGCAGAACCGGCTGACTCCTAGGCTATCCATGGTCCCCAGCCCAAGGACTGATCCAAACTGCCCACGGAGTTGGATATCCAGCTGATTGGGGATGGGGAGGGAGCATTGGGGAATTGGGGATAACAACTCATTTTTTGCCCATTAAATAATGTAACTCATTATGGACAATAAAAAAAGAATATGGGAGATGCCAGAACTATAGAATGCTGCCAAGGAGATCTGATGGTTCGTAATGAATTTTCTTTTTCACCAGACTATAAGCATCCCAGCTAGAGGGATTTAATTGAGACCCCAGAGACTCAAAGACTTCATCACAGGCTCTTAAATGCTAAACATGGAGCTACAAGATTTGATATTTGCCCTGCTTGTTTTGCATCTTGCATTGGTTCAATATTTTCTTGCTATGTCTTCTGTTGAAGTAGGAATATTTACTCTGTTTTAATTTTACACAGATAAGAATTTAGACTTTTGAACAGTGTTGGGATTGATTTAAAAAAATACAATAGGGACTTTTAAAGCTGGATTGGATGTATTTTTTGCATCTTGATATGGCTATGAGTCTATGCAGGCCAAAGGTGATATGTAGTGGTTTGAATTAGATGTCCCCCATAAACTCCTGATTTCTGAATGCTTGATCTGCAGGTGATGGCAGTTTGGAAGGTGGAGCCTTGCTGGACGAAGTGTGGCCAGGGATGTATAACTAGCTCTGCCTTTCCATAGTGCTGCTCACTCTCTGGGTGCTATTTTCCACTTTCTGTGGCAAGACTGTGATGTCTTGCCTCTGCTCAACCATCTTTTCCTGCCATCATGAAGCTTCCCCTTTGAGAGTGTTAACCAAAATAAACTTTTTCCTTCCATCAAAAATATATTCATCAAGTGTTTGATTAATAATTATCTGGAACTATTTGGAAGAGATAAATTAATTTCTTTGGATGGTTTCATAAAATTGTCTTGAATACAGCCTATGAATGTATGCACTTTAAGAAAAAAATTGGCTCTCTTAAAAAAGAAAAACCTGGTAAGCAGAATTATTTTTCATAGGCTAGTTGAATTTTATGTTGTTTTATCTTTGTGCACTAAAATTTATTACCAAAATGTTATATCAGTGTAAGACTATAACACTGTACATTGTTCATAAAAAAGAAAGGAAGGAAGACATCATCTAAGGGAATCATTTGTAAGCAACAGGAAAAAATTCAATCAAATATTCAGAGAACCCACAATATCATCAGGGTGGCTGCACAGAGACAGTTCAGAAGGCCCAGTCACAATTCACTCCCTGGGACTGTGGGTCTCCACATGGGGGTCTTTGAAGGGCTGAATTTGTATAAATGGGGCAGGTCAATGCTGTGAAATATTGTTTATAGAGAGTTTATGTAATTACAAAATAAAAGTGAAACTGTCCCATAAAGCCTAGAGCATCTTTTATGGGGACTTCAACTGTCTGCTCCCCCAGTCGTGGTGACTGCTGCTGTCCTTGTGAGTCGGGTTCTCAGTGAATTTGTTTGTTCTCACACAAGTGTAGTCTGCTTCCAGACTCAAGCTCCATTCTGTAATGTCAACTTGAGTTACGAAGACCAGCATTTTTTTTCAGCATGAATTTGAATTAAATGTGGAATACCAATAATTAATAGAGCTCTCCTGTTTGCACTTGAAATTGTGGAGGCAGTGGAGCAAAATCGTGGTAGGGGAGAGATCGTGAGCATGTACAGAAAAGAGGGTGGGAAACTGAGTCAAACTTTATATAATTAAATTTAAACAATTTAGAACCTAGTTGTACATTTCCATCCTCCTTGACCATCTATTCAGAGAATACGTGTAGAGCCCTGCATCAGAGAACCTGTCCGCAATTGTGGTACCCTGCTGAGGGGCATGGAGGATGCAGGGTTTTGCTGAGTCTGGCAGGCTTCTGGGACTGTCTCCTCCTTATAAGGAAGTTGAGGCAAAGTCTGAGGGCCCCTATAAATTTTAGCAATCCTGAACACTCCACACCCCAGGCAGGCCACAGCTGTACCCTGAGATTAGCAGGCAATTTAAAGCCTAACTTAGTCCAGCTACAATAACATACCTAAGCAATAAGGTTAGATTTCCTCTGCTGACATCACAATTCTATACATGTCCATGTATAGTCACATAGCCCCCTCAATCTATCTATGCAAAATAGATATCCAAAGAATACTGGCCCCTGCTAATCTACTTGCTTCCTATGCTTCCACCTCTGACTTTCCTCTATATAAACAACTGCTCTCTATATAATAAAATGAGAATTGCCCACTGCCGCGATCTCCCGAGAGTCTCATCTCTCGTTCGGCTCACAGCTATTCCAAGCCACTGCTCACCCAGCCCCCGTGGGTGAACAGGGAGTTGATGCGCGCTGCAACCCCCTAACTAACCCACGGACCCAGACGCAATGACTCCATGGACCTCAGTACTGTGGATTGATATTCCACACCATGCAGGTCAAAACTGCCAGTCATCACTGGCCATTGATTTATTAGGCTCTTAAGAAATACTGTGGAATTAAAGAGC
The DNA here is from genome assembly GCA_004024765.1 of Zapus hudsonius. Taxonomy (NCBI): domain Eukaryota; kingdom Metazoa; phylum Chordata; class Mammalia; order Rodentia; family Dipodidae; genus Zapus; species Zapus hudsonius. The sequence goes on from PVHP010019027.1 coordinate 7,590, forward strand.
ACAGGAATTTTCCTTGTGATGTACATCACCTAAATATAATGAGTCTTTTTCTTTTGAAATAAAGATATGAGTTGAATATATTAGTGTGCATAAAGCACTTATTAATGCTTTTGAACTATTGTAATTACTTGCTTAATTTATTCATACTTTTGTTACATTTGTGTACAGAATGCAGTGTTCACTTTAATAACTCATCCTTTTCTTTCTCTATGATAGTAAATTCTTGATATCATAGTTTCACTATCTTCCACATGTCCTTTGGTGGGTTTTAAGTGACTTGAGCCCCCAAGGAGAGATGCACTATGGGAGCGATTGACGGAGAGGCTACTAAAAATAGAATCTAGGTAATCCAGAATTATATATATCTGTTGACCTATACTGATCTCACTCTCCGATGGAGATTGTGTTTGTATCTTTCAAAATGTAGTGAGAGGGCTGTGGCCCATCTAACCCTACCAACAGACCACAGGCTGATAGCTGAGATCCTTGCAAGAGATGAGCCACCCCAGTCATACGGTGGAGGATCCCTATGGAAGAGAATGACGGGATGAACAAGGGACCCACAGCCACAGCCAATCAGTCAACACAGGATAAGCCAGTGAGACAGAAACCAATGATTCTCAACACAAAGATCCCTAAGTTCTCAGCATTAAAGCAGCCTTAATGCATTAAAGCAGCTTTAATACCCACCATGACTCAGGGAACTGAGTGAAAGAGGGGGCGGAAAGATTGTGAGAGCCATGGTGGGGGAGAATATCCAGAGGCATGACACCCCTGAGTAACAATATACTAGGGCCAGGAGAACCAGGCTGAACACTAGGCTATCCATGGTACCTGCCCCAAGGACTGATCCAGAAGGCCCACAGAGGAGGATACCCAGCCGATTGGGGATGGGGAAGAGGGGCATTGGGAACTGGGGATAACAACTCATCATTTGCCCATTAAATAGTGTAACTCATTATGGACAATAAAAAGATATCTTTAAAAAATGACAGTTTTGTAACGGGTGTACATTAACTTTCTTTTACACATGGAGTGCTTTGTAAATAGAGAACAGAACTGAGTTTGGGAATGTGGGAATCCTCTAAGCCTGCTTTAAATACCAAAAATACATTGATGAAAAAATTGCTGTGTACGATTAATGTAAGTTAAATCACAGATAGAAATGTCACCCTAAACTCCAGTAATATACACAATTGATATATTGATAAATATGTTTTAAAATCATGGAAAATAAGCCACTGAGAAGATAAACCATAGTGGAATCTTATTTTATTTTCAGATAGTGGTCTTATGTGAAGAAGTTGGTATTAAATTATTTCACAGTTAATATAGAAAATGATCATTTAATTATTCTCACTTAATCTTTGCAGTTCTAAGTCAAGTGAAAAGTTCTTTAATTTCAAACGCATCAAACTTGTTTTTATCCTCAAATATTGTTTTCTTGGATAATTCTGGAAAACAAATATGGTCAAGTTGCCAGATGTGTGATATGTATTGAAATATAGGTTCTGAATGGCAAAAGTAAAATGAAACATTGTATTTTATACTTTGATCAAGTTCTCATATTTTTATGGGGTTACAGGAACTTTCCTAGCTGCTCTGAAAATAATTAACTAAGCTTTACTTTAAGATGCTGAGCATTGCTATTGTTAGAGCAGGGAGCATCCGCTGCATTTCCTAGAAGCTACCCACCAGGTGCCTACTTAGAAATGTCTTGTCTTTTACTTTTCATGTAACATAAACATACATGAGTAGCTATCCTCTTTGCTAATATCATTGCTCTTATTTTGAGGAAAGTAAATTTTAAGATGCTTCATCCTTTGAAATGTGACAACCCATAAGTGGAGGGAGAAAATTAAATTATTGATTTAGATTAATGGCTTTCATAGACGAGTAAGATGACTCAGAAAATTTAACTGCTTAAATTTGTTGACATTTTTTTCTCTTTTTAAAAAAAAACTTCTGAGTTTAAATGAATTGTCTTTTTGACTCTGAATATTGCTTGAAGTAGTATTACAGGATGACTGCAGTGATAGGGTCTTTTTTACCATGTTTTATTACATGTTCTGTAGGTCTCCACTGAGAAGACCTGATTTAATTCTCATTTTCAGACTCTCCTGAGAAGCAGAGCAGCAGAATTCTTTCACGGTCACAGGGTTTGATGGATGAGCACTAACGCAGATCCCAGTTTCATTCCAAATTTAAAGAGCTAGAGAAGAGGAGATTAACCGGCCCAATTAAGCTGCAATGAGACCAAGATCAAGTGACCTTTTGAACAACTTAACGCTGTCACCTGGAAGCTGGGTTGCTGATTTTTCCTGGTTCCCTGTGATGGCATGCCAGGAGCAGCTTGTGTGCTGTATGAGATTCTTCAGAATTCAACACATTGGATTTTTGTGAAGCTGTTCTCACTGAGAATCAAACAAAACTTTCCATGCCCTGCTTAACTATGTGTGACTCCTCTTGTGAAATAGGAGCACAATTTATTTGTCTCAGAATGAAGATGGGGTTTGTTAGTATGTGCTTTGAATTGGGATTCTTACACTAATTGTAAATTACTGTCAGAGACTGTATAAAACATTAAAAGGAACCCATCAATGAAGAGTTTAAACCTGCAAAAGACTGCTTATTATTAAAAAGTTGACACAAATGTATTATTAACATGTGTTTATTTTGATAAATTCTTAAATGGATTTTTAGGACTCGAACCTACATGCTAGGAAAGCATTCCACTACCCCAGGCCCAGGCTATCACAAATGGTTCTATAATTGTTATATGCATTTCTTACAATCAGAGTTTGGATTGAGACCAATTAGGACCCAAACACAATAAAAATGAGTAGAGTGTTTAATCATTTTGGAAAAGCAGTAACAATTTAAATTGATGACCAAAGCACAAACCAGTTCCTAATACCTTTAACAATATGTGTGCATATTATTCAATAGTTAAATATTACAAAAATTTGAGAACGGATGGTCAAGATGGGCAGAAAAGGTTTCGAAAGGCATTACTGCATGCACAAGTTACTTCTGAATTGCGTGAGAGAATACCTGACAGGAAACGGCTAAGGAAGGATACATTTTGGCTTACAGTTCCATGTGCTCCATGGTCCATTACAGAAGGAATGCATGGTGGCAGCAGGAGGAAACTGTCTGGTCCCATCGTATCCACAGGCAGGATTAGAGTGAACAATAGATGGTTTACTCAACACGAAGGGATTAAGTTGGAAGGTTCCACAAAGAAAGAAGAGGGGTTGATGGACAATCACATGGAGAAAATTCATGGAGGAACACTTGGGGACAAGCTACACCTGAATGAGGCTGTATGTTACAGGGAATAAGTAGGTGATGAGGTGGGAGTGAGCCTTTACTGTCAGAATTAAAATACCCAAAAGAAACGACTTCACTGCTTACAATAAAATGTGTCTATGTATGTACACATCTTTGGTAGAAATAACCATGTATATATATGTATGTGGTGATGGTGACAGTCATTTATTATACTTTCTTGGGATGTATGTTTCTCTATAATAAACTATTCTTTAAACTCCGGTTATCAGGTAAATCAATAAATGATCACACTCATTTGGACTGGTAGCATTTACATGACTCAGCTTTATTCCAGAGTTCCATCTGCGTCAGATGGTAACTGGGTCAGACATCATGGAATGGACTTGATACACTGTTCCTGTCTGGAAGGCATCACTGAGATGGCTGCTTCCTTTGCTGACAGCCTTCAGTCATTATCCTTTATCACATGTCAATCAGAGGGAAGCTCTTTTTCAGTCATGGAATAAATGCTCAAGGTTTTCTTCTTATGATTCACTTTACTTCGATGAAGCCCATCAGCCGCATGTCAGAGCATCCAGGGATTCCTGCAAGTCAAAATAGTCATCTATATTTTTCTGATGTAGTAGTTCTCGGTGCCAGTATTCACAGGTGCTTGTGTAAAGACGTCTTCGGAGTTGCATGAATGGAGTTCTTTAGAATTCTCAGTTAGCAGGCAGCCTTCCAAAGGGCCAAGGACTATTTTAGGAATTGACATGAGATTAATATTGTAGTAGAGAACTTCCAGGATGCTTGCTCTTCATGAATAGAAGGGCCTGGGGTTAGCTCAGTCATAGAATTTAGCATACTCAAGGTTCTGGGTTCAATCTGCACTTGTGATAAATAAGTAAATAAATAATTTATTTGTTCTAGGCTACTGTGATCAGGCATCCTGAATTAAATAAAAGTGACATTCCAGATTTTACATCTATAATGACTTTTAGAATTAGAAGCTTAAATACAAAATTGTAAACAAAAATTAAAAATTAAAGATCTTATACATTTTGCCCTGTCAGAAAGGTTTGTGGTTGGGAAAAGGATGAGAGATTTATATTACAAAATGTGCATAAACTATTATTATATTTTGAAAATATTTTTATTTATTTAGAAGCAGGGATATATATGTAGAGAGAGAAGACAGACAGAGAGACAGAGAGGGAGAGAGAGGGAGAGAAAGAGAGAAGGTCCACAGGACCTCTTGCCATTGCAAAGAAACTCATAATGCATGTACCACTTTGTGCATCTGGCTTTATTTGGGTACGGGGGAATAAAACCTGGTTGTCAGGCTTTGCAATCAAGTGCCTTTAACCACTGAGATATCCTACCAGTTCCCTACTATACTTTTTAATAACTACTAATATTTAAAACAGGGATCTGGTTTAAAAAATTCAAAAAATTAATAGCAAGATGCCACACATTCCCATTATCAACAAATCATATGCCAAAAGATCTCCACTGGATGCATGAATTTGCCAAGAATTATGAACCTAATATAGAACACAGTATGTTTCATTACATGGCCATGACACAATCTAATTTTTAAATTATGCATAATAGGATAAGCAATTAACAACAATAACTGTTAGAAAATAGAACAATTATAAGGAAACACTAATAAAGGTTTCACAAACATGGTCTTTTTCAAATGATATTTCAATTTAACCTCTTCGTTTTGAGGAAGCAGATCATGACACCTCTGTCATCAGTTGGCTTTCGGTGTGAGGCCAAAAGTAAGCCAATTAAGAGTTACTGGAATCTCAGAACCTTGACATTGCAGCTGTGTGTCTGGAAACCAGAACAGTGACTTAGTGACTTACTGAATGCGTGTAATTTAAATTTTAGAAATTATTTATTTATGCAACCTGTTTAATAATTTAATCCACAGTGACCATGGATAACTGAAATCCCAGAAGATGAAGTCACAGGTAAGAGGAAGTACCTGAAAGGAAAGGTTCAAGAACAAGGACAGGCTCTCAAGCAGGATGTGGTCTCCTCACACCCCTCTCTCACCTCTTCTCCTCCCTTCTGCCTGGTTCCTAATTTCTTCTTATGTTCCAAACTTTCTAAATTTTTTCTTAAAAATCAGATTGCACATTTTCAAGAGAAAATAAACCTTTAAAATTCATGCTGATCCAAAAAAATGTGTGCTCTTTGGCTTGAACTCTATATGACTCAAATGGCAAATATTCAAATGACTTCACATTGTAGTCTATACATAGCATTGCTCATTCATCTTCTCATATTTCCCGCTCAATTTTAATTTACTTTTTAATTTTTGTTAGCTTAAATTAAATAAGCAGCTAATTAAAGCACAGCAAAGAAAAGAAAGACAGAAGGAATTCTCAAACAGGCTCCTATTGAACTGACTGAAACTGACAAGAACTGTAAGAGGCGGCACACGACTGTGCCAGACAAGGTCCCAGATACTAGCACTAAGGACATCACTGGGGTGAAGGAAAGAAAATATAAGGGAAAATAAGAAAGGTGACTGTGTTAAGTAGATGTATCAAACAGACCAAGCAGACATCTGGCAGGAATTCTGGAGAGAAAGAGTAAAATGAAAGAGAGATGGCATTCATATAGAATATAATCATTTTCCGTAGCTGAAGAAAGACAGTCTTCAACGTGAAGTAGCACTCTGATTTTAAAGCAATCAAGCAAAGTCAGATGACGGTCAGAGAAGAGACTTGTGAGTATTGGGAACATCAAAGGAGCAACTTTAATGATAAAGGGAAACAGAAACATGTAACTTCTAAATGAATATTGAACCAGACCACAGCTGATATCTGATCAGCAATAGCCAGTGATGAATTCTATGACATCTTAGAAGTTCAAAATGAAAATAATTTCTTACCCTACACAACTAACATTGGAAAGAATGTGTACTAACATTATTTCCCAAGCTAAAAGTAGGCTACAGAACCTCAGTTTAAACAACAACAAATAAAACCCTTCCAAAGCATGTACTATTATAGTAAGATGAAAACTGAACTCAGAATGAAGGTACACAACTCAAGTAACCACTGCAGTGTATTTCTTTCCTAGTTACTGTGAGCGAACATATGACAGGAAGCAATGTAAGGGAGCTAGGTTCACTTCAGTTTTTATCTGAGGGGCTACAGACTGTCCTGTAGACAAGGCACAGGAGCTGGAGGAAGAACTTGCTGCTCATACTGCATTCATAGTCAGAAGCAGAGAAGGATGAAAGACAATGGCCTCTCTTTTATGCTCAGTCCAGGAGCACAGCCAGATGGTCCTGCTCACTGGAAGGGCAAGTCTGTCCACCTCAACTAGCCTAATCTAGAATTTTCCTCGCAGGCATACCCAGAGATTTGTTTTCATGGTGATTTAAAAACCCACAAAGTTGATAATCGATTTTAAATAATGCCGAGCTTTTAAAAGATTGATTGATTAATGGGAATAGATAGACAGAATCAAAAGAAATAATAAAGCCAATAGATGGGGGAAGGGGAGACGAAAACATGAATGAATCTATTAGAGGGCAGGACAGGAAACTGGAAAAGCATGGGACAAATCACACATTTTTTTCTAAGAAATGGTATGAATTTTAAACAGAGTAAAAGTTTCCTCATGAAGAACAGATCTTCTCAAAACTGTGACAAAATAAAATCAGCCAAACACTATTTGGAGAAGACACACTAACAAAATTATCTAAAGTTACATGGACTGAAAGGCAGGCAATGGAGCACTATTCACAACAAGGTGAATGAATGTCAAGGACTCTGATAGTCAACCTCAATACTCTCTCTTTTCCATAATGAAGACATAGATCATAAGGCACATTCATAGAGCAATACTTGTTCTAAGTAAAAATACTCAGAATCTGATAAGGATATCATCATTTACATGTCAAGATGGTTTTTGTCTCCTCTTTTAGCTGTCGTTTGTGATTGCCATTCAAATTAAAATCATGACAGAATAAGATTTTAACATGACATTCATGCACACATTTTTTTCCAGGTATATATGAAAGATTTTGATCTTGTAATCATTTGAAATCATGTCACATATTCATGTTAATATAAAAGTGCTAATGCAATATCTGTTACAATGTTTAGAACATATATATAAGCTTTAGATCCAGGCACTCATTTTTTCTTCTTTCTTTCTATAAACCTTTTGAGCATAACTTGTTTCAGGCTATTAAAACTGCACACATGCAACTCCAGAAATTAGTCAGCTTTCCAAGGTCTATTTTGGTTTATTCTTTTTTTTTTATTTTGAGAAATCTTTCTCCCTTCATTCCAGTGACCTAGAAAATGTTAATGTTTAGAGTTACTTTACAAAATATTTCAGAAAAAAAGTTCATACATATTTTTAATGATCAAAGACTAGGAAAGTGAATGTTCACTCCAGAGCCTTATAATGAAGATATCATTTGTCTAGAATGAAGAGCCAGAGTCAGTGGTGGCCAGGATTTACTTACTAGAGTTAAAATAGCTAAACCTGACACCCCAATATATTTAAATTTGCCTTGGTTATTTTATGGTCTAAAATAATTAACTCCCAAAAGAGCTTTATAGAATGGTTCTTGTGGACCTGCTGACAACTATTTCAGTCTCTGCAGTAGTTGGAATTGTTGACAGAGGACTGTCTGCCTGACATCCTCCTTACACAAGCCTATGCAAGACTAAGCTCCAACGTCCAGCATGCCCCCAAGAGATAGCCCAGAGGATTCAGTTCACATACATGTTTCTGTTCTTCAGCATCGCAAATGGAATCACCGGTCCCATGAAACTTTCCAGTATCACAAAATATATTATGACATCTAGAGATGCAGTCTTAAAACATATATATATATGTGTATATATATACATATATATATATGTATATATAATTTATTCATTTTCAAGCAGAGAGATACAGAGAGAGAGAGAAAGAGAGAGAGAAAGGGCACACCAGGGCCACCACCTTGTGGGTCTGGCTTATGTGGGTACTGGGGAATTTAAACCGGGGCCTTAGGCACTGGAGGCAAGTGCCTTAACCTCTGAAAAATCTCTCCAGCCCGGTCCTATAATATTTCTTAAGCTGAATGACATCAGTATTCTAGGTCATGTCTACTTTTTCTATGTATGTTCACTTTTCTTTTTATCAGAGTAGGTTATTTGGGATGTGTCGTAGTCAGCCACATGCTGCTGGGATGAATCTCCAAACTAGGCACAGTTTATGGGAGGAAACAATTTATTCAAACTACAGATCCAGGGGATGTCCCATAAAAGTGAAAGAGGCTGGTTCTCTTTCACAGGTCCAAGCAGAGAGAAAAACCCATCACCAACACCACACAAACAACAGAAAACAGGCAGGAGGGGCCATGGAGAATTTCTTCTCCTTTATATAGCCATAGGGTAGGGTCTTACAACCCTTCCCCTGACTTAATGGCTTCCTGAGTCTGGAATTTCCTTCCTGCACTGCCCACACAGGAAAGAATGTTTACTTCTAGCTTCTTTGAGCTTCTTTACATCCTGCCCCTTGCTGAGGGGCTGCCTTCCTGTAAACATCCTCAGAGATTCACCCAAGATAATTAAAAAGATTCAAGTTGACAACAAAACCTGACCATCACAGGATGTTAACACAATTTAAATCCCTTTAATCATGAGTCTTAATGGTGTGGTACAGACATAAATGCAGAGAAAATAATATTCTGTCAAGGAGTCATTTGGTTTGCAATACGCAGAGCCATAGCGTAAAATTAAGCTATAGCTGAAGCCATTGTTTTCATTCAGTAAGTTACCTGAATAACCTTTGGCAGTTTACACAATGATGGTGAACTACTCACATCTCATACATGTCCCTCTAGAGTCAAAATAGCTAATCCTGATACTTCAATGTACTTAGATTTGCCTTGGCTATTTTAAAGTCTAAATTGATTGACTCTCAAAATAGCTTTATAGAATGGCACCTTTATCATAGAGCATATTTACTTTCTTAATGACTGTATAATATTTTCATGAATTGTGTGCTTTTTTTTCAATAAACTTCCATAGAAACATATGTAATCAATCTACAAAAGTCATTTGAAATTCAGAACTCTGAAAGTAGAATTCATTGCAGCAAGTGTGAGATGGAAGTGATATTTCTCAATTTAAAGGCTATCAAAAGATCAGATAAAATATAAATACTTCTTAACTGCAAAAAGAACATTTTCTAAAGGAGAACAAATGTGATACCTTTAGCACCTTGTACTATTCAAAATTAGTCCCTTTTATGCAAACATGTTAATAATGAGCTGGTTCTTTAAAGTAGATATGAATCTACAATAACAAATGAGTACTTCTCCTAACACATGGCAGAGGAAGAAGGGCCTCTAAAGACAGGCACCAGGCTCCATACCAGAGAGTAGTTAGAAAGACATGGTGGTGTATGCTTGAGCGTGTGTGGACTGGGATTATGGAAAATTGGTTTCAGTAGTGTGTATCCCGGGAAGTGATGGGAGAAAAGGAAGATCCACATCACACAGCAGGACTCATCCTCAGAATACCCGATGGTTCTAGAACATAAGAAAGTGTGTCAGAGATTATCTAAACAAGACTTAGCAAAATTATATTTACTAAGACATCATATTTTTTGTGAGGAGTTCTGAATAAAATGATATTCTTAAATAAGTTAGGAAATATAATATATATAGATCCACAGGATATATAAAGGTTATGGCTTGGAGAAGACATGGTTAAAAAATTTAAAACTCATTCAGACTACTTGTTTAACTTCCTTTAATGCAGATTTCTCAAACAATCTTCATTTTATTTTCTTAAACAAACATCTTGTATAACCAGCACTTCTGAGGAAGCAATTTCAGAAATGACAGATTGATTTCAGCTTCTCAGGCAGGAAACTGATGCCTAGAATTTCAAGTTACTTCACCAGAGTTACACATTAACTAGCCCCTGGCTGCGAAGGATGTAGAATGCAGTTACTTATTTTCAGTCAGTGCACACTCTTCAGTGAAGCCAGAATGCACAGACAACATAGAGTTGAAACTAACTGAATTCAAAACATAAATAATAAGCGTGTTAGTAAATCCACGGTGAGCTTCCCATGCCTCCTTCTTTTCTAGGTGTCTGTGATACACTAACCCAAGTAAAGCTCCATTTGATACTCTATCTATCATCTATCTATCTATCTATCTATCTATCTATCTATCTATCTATCTATCTATGTAGGTCACAATAAAACCAGAACAAATAAGGGTCAAATAATGATGAAAATAGTGAAGTATAAAATATAGTAGAGATTTTAATGTAATATTTATGTGCAGAGTACATTATTAAACATGCATAAATCATAAAGTTTTAGTGAAATGCTTGTATTAAAATGAAAAAAAGATAAAATTTATGAGAATGGATCATACTATGAGCACACTACAGGACAAGCAGTATCTAAAGGAAAATGCCCATGAAATAAAAAAAAGTCAAGTTTATAATGTATAAAGCTACCTTGCAAATCAGTTCTGCACACAATCTAATGTAGAAATAGACTGAGACTATAAGCAGAAAATGGCCAAAACTCATTTGCAAAAATAATATGAATTTGGAAGAAAAGGTACAATATATTCTATGTTATTAAATAAACTAAAGTTTGACAAATTACAATTCCAGAAAATTTAGAAAGAAATAGCAATATTCTTTCATAACAAAAGTTGCAATTAGTATACCTCAGGAATTGAAAGGCCCATTTTCAGAATATGAGTACGATTTAGTAAAAGATTACAAAGTTATTTAGATAGATGGTTCTGCACTTAAATGTTTTACTGAAGACTTCTTCCCACTAATAAAAACCCAGAAGATTAGCAGTGGGAAGATAAAAACACATTTTGTTTCATTAAGTATTCATATGGAATACTACATACTGGTATGTGACTGAGAAAGCTTCCTACATACTGATGTTAAACATGTCCACTGTGTGTTAAGAGGAATAAGTGAGAAGTAGAAGTAAGCATATACAATTATTTATAGTTTTTACTTTGTTTTGATATTTTGAGAGAGTCTTTCGATGTAGGCCAAGCTGGCTTCCTGCTTGGGATCCTACTGCCACACCTTCTCAAGTGCCGGGATTAGAGATGGATGTCACTGCACACAGGTAGTTAGGGACAGATGTGTGTGTGTGTGTGTGTGTGTGTGTGTGTGTGTGTGTGTGTGTGTGTGTGTATGTGTGTGTGTGTGTTTGGGTCTGTCTGAAAAAAAAGAAAAGAAAAGAAAAAGAAAACAAGGGAGGCTTAAAATGAGAGTAGGTACTGCTTCCTACACTCTCTATATTCTGAACATATCAAAGTCAAGTGTGTTTACAGACGTGCAATGATAATGAAATTCCATTTTCCTCATGCACACTTCCAATCCCTGAAAAGACATTGCCCTCCCCACTTCTACTCATATGCTCACAAAGCCTTTCCGAAGAACACCCAGATAAGAACAGAATGACTATCCAAGTACACTACACCAATTTTCACTTAAAAGAAGAAGAATGTTGCAATTCATCCTAGATTATGTCTACAGTGATGTATCTTTTAAGCTACAGCAGAAACCAGGGCTCTGTGTTTATCCACATAAGGTTCCTTCACCCAAAGTAATGTAGAAATGATTAAATAAATACTCCGATATATTTACATTTTAAAGTACAGCACAGAAAAACAGCATTGGGAATGCTGCTTTCTGGGTAAGACAGTGAATTTGCCTATATATTTTGCTATTTTTAATATCATTTCTATCATTTCAAGGTACTTTTAGTCTAAAGCAAAGTCTCAAGTGAATTTATCTCATTTTAAGATTGTAAACTGTGTGAAAACATCCTTTAAGTATCGTTACTATTTATAGCCATATAGTAATGTGGCTTTAAACATACTCTGGTTTTATGTCATAGTCTAATGTACATAAACACAAGAAATAACATAAACTAGTACTTCAAAACACATTGAAAAAGCAAGCATTTGACACCATTTTGGTTCTCTTGCTTTGGATTTGGGAATGATCTTTTCTGCAGCCATTTCATAGAGTATTTAACAGATAACCTTGAGCCAGATAGATGTCTTGTTTTTGGCATTATTTTGTCTCTCACCTGCGCCCCCCAGGTTATACCCAGCAAATTTCTTTTATACCCTTGATGTTGGTTATTATCACTTTCTTTGACTATGATGGTGCTAGATATATGAATCATATTCCTCTAGCAGTTGAGGAACATCCATAATGCTCATCCACTGAGTACAGTCATTGTTTCCTCTGGATTGCAATAACTAGAAATTCATGTGATCACCAACATTGTACAATCTCAGCCTCAGTTACATTGTGGCTCACAGTATTCCTAACAAATGTGCCAAGAGCTCTCCATATTACAAACTCAAAATGATTATTTTTCTCTTTTAATAGTCTTTGGTAAAGAGTATTGACAACATATACAAAAACATTTCAGATTCCAATACAAGAGCAAGGGTGCCATTTCTATACACATCCTTTGTTATGTCTGGTGTGGTCATACTCCTCTTTGTATTTGTATTGGGTGTTTGGAGCCTGCCAAGTGACATCAGAAAGTCTCTTTGTGTACATCCATGTACATTTGTGTGCATGTGAGGGAGATACTGAGAGACAGGAGGAGAGTAAATGCTGGTAAAGAGGGATGAAGAAGCTGGGCTGTGAAAATAAAGAGAATTAAATTAGTCTCAGGAAGACAACATAAAAGGCGGCATTTTTAGGGGCCAATCTCCTGGATTGAGAACTCCATAAAGTCATTAGATACATCCATCACAGAATATTGCAGGAAATGACCCAAAAGTTGTCCACTTTGGGTGCTGAGACAAAAATTGCTGTGCAGGCTGTCTCTCTTCCTGGCAACTATGGACAGATCGTAAGAAAGCTCATTAAGCATAATTAGGATAAATTGTGTACTTTCTCTACATTCCAGTAGAGAATGACAGCCTTGCACGTAATAATACCAAACCACTGAAATAATTTTGGATAACCCCAGATGTGAGAGAACAGTGCTTTATCTGTGATGCTCTTATTGCTATAAACATTTTACATAGAGAATTACTCTTATGACAATGTATGAAATAAGTTAAATTAACGCTATAATGACTCACAAAGACTGCTAGTCTGGTATGTTCCCGTTTTATTCCTAGCAGAGACTTGTCAGCATGAACTTCAAAATTATAAAATTCTAAAGGTTAGATCATACTTCAGTTGTACTCCCTGACTATCAGAGGTATAAAAAACCCAGTGGAGTTATTCTAAATTCACTTTACTCCATGGCTTCATTCCAAGGGCCTGTATGTTTTACACCCCTCTCAATAGAAAAGTGTGTTATTAATTTTTGATATTTATAAATTTTAAAGATCTATTTCTATATCATAATCATGTGTAACTGTTACTACTTATCAAATTATATGGAAATGGAGAAGTTGCTGAAGCAATCTCCTTTCTTTGTATTCCAGTGGATGGTCGTCACACACGGAATTGTGAGAGTGGGATTCCTCTTCCTTTGTAATCTGATGTTCATGTCCACAAACTGAGGCTTTTTAAAGAGCAAGACAGTTCTAGTTCTCCTAAGTAGAACCTCAAATGTGTAAAATTATGAAATAAAGAAAGAGATTTTAAGAGCCAATGTATTCAATTCCCTTTACCACACATAACAACTTGTTTCCTGCCCTTAAAACACTCTTCTTGTGGGACCACCCTAGAAAATTCATTGCTTTACTGGTTCATGTTCATTTGATGAACTACAGGGTTCCATTACATACAAACACATTTGATGAAAGGCTTTCGCATATTTGAAGAAATCAAAGACTTAATTTACTGATGTTGTCTCTAAATTTCATGCATTCACTGACTCTGAATATCCTCCTTTTCTACATCTTTACTGAATTTTCATCCTTAATTCCATGAGCACTGTTAACTCATGAACATATATTTGAATATAGTCAGACGGGGTCTCTTCAGTGTTCTGAAATTAGAGAAATCTAGTTGCTATTAATGAAATATATATGTAAATATATGTGAATATGAATATATGATACATAAATAGTTTTTAGGTGGAATACAATTATATTTACTGGTTTTAAAGGCAACCAGCAAATTTTTTATATCATAATATTGCATTTTAATCATTAGCTGTGGAATGACATTAGAAGAAAATACAGCAGGAAAAAAAAATCAGTGGACATAAAGTAAAATGGAAAAAGAAATGAAACCACCAGGAGCCTGCAGAGAATGCTTTTCTTTCAATGAATACAGATAAGTGTTTTCATGTGGAGGAACCTAGAATAACCATGATAGAATCACTTCACAGAAAGTGTGCTTGGACTAAAAGGGTCCATTATTTTAAGTGATTTTTTTTCATTTCTCCTTTAATAGATGCAGTTTACCTGTTTCTGTCACCTGTGTAGCAGTGCTGAGGAGTTTTGCTGCATTTCTACTGACTGACTCTATGTAGCAGGTTTACAAACTATAAGCAATTTGAATATTATATGTTTTAATATTTAAGCTACATGGAAGTAAACAAATAGTGGAATATGAACAAATAAACTGATAGTTAAATGGAAATTGAAGGTATTTTGTTAAAATGAAGTTAAAATTTTGCTTTGGAAAATTTCAATTATCTAGAAGCTTCAGGTTCAAATATGAAGACTAAGTGGATAATTTGGTATTTCTATTGTGTTTAAATGTTTACCCAAACTCAGAGTCAATTGATATCCATATTAAAACATGTAGTCTGTTAATATGATCTGCTTTCTATTGTGAAGAAATTATTTTTGTTACAAAATATGGCATCCTTAAAAAATAACATCTAAAGTTATAACTGTAAGCTTACATTATTCATAAATTTGATAGCTTATGGAAATGTGTTGTGGATCACTAATGTTCAAAATAATTCATTTAAACATAAAAAACATGGATATCAGGTATTTATTATATGGACACACATACCTTAGCAAGAACCTTCTATAATAAAATAAGGAACAATTTAAGAATTAAAAATTTTCTCTTTTTAGCAATTAGAAAATACATCTAAACATCCAAATATATATGCATATTCCAAGGTTTTCTATTGATATAAGATCAAACAGGAAAGAAAACTAGGTCATAAATTTATTTTGTTAATACTTGTCGTCTTTCAATTAGCTGGTTGAGTTAGTCATAAACTATCATAACTTGAGAGATGTGATAATGGGAATAAATATGAAAGAAAGAAAATAATTAAAACTGAATATGTGATTGGTAATGGAAAACATCTTAGTTTCTGTCCACATGGATACAAATCTTCTTTACAGTTACAATAAGAAAATCCAACATTATCATTGCAATCTTCAGATTCATTCTGGGGAGTATAATTTGCTGAATGCATCTATTTTAAGTCAAATTAGCTCAGTTTAAATAGCTTCAGTTTTTTAACTGTACTGGATAAAAAAATTAAAAAGAAACACCAAGTTAAATGAAACATTCTAACCAAGAAAGGAGCAGCCATCTGGTCCATAAGAATTATTGCAGTTCAGATCTAATAGGCATGTCATGACATGCTCTGTAATCCATATTTGATAACATCACTTCTCTGATCCTTTATGACCACACTGAGCTTTATAACAGTCCCATTACACTGAATGTCTTCAATTAAACTTCCTTATCATTTACGTATCTGAAATGTTTTGTATGTTCGTATGTATGTGCACATGTAAATTTTTCTTGAAATTGAGAGTTGAACGACACACAATGTCTGAACATGGAGGAAGTTTCCTATTCCACAGTGCTCTCTCTTCCCACCACTAACCTGACAACACCTGCCTTAGCTAGAAGGTGACCCGGTGAACTTCCAACTCGTGATTTTGCCACATCTCGATTTTGGGACATGTGTCAGAATAACACTTGTCTGTCAGCAGCTTCTGCTTGTGAAGTATTGGCCAGGGACAGGTGAAAGACATCCTGGACTCTGGCTGCAGCTCATTGGTCAACTCTGCGGACTCCTGCTGATTCTGGCTCAGATATCCCTTTATGTCTCAAATATTTCCTTCCCAAAATGTGTTTTTACAAAATACAAACATTTTGAAGTAAAATTAATTTCATTACAAATATTGAAAACATCTGTATGTAAAGTAAAATAAAAATTACCACAAACCACTTGAATACTTCTTACAGGAAGAGTGAAGGACAACTCTCAAGCCATCAGATGACTCCCAGCTCATGGAAGTCCTTGAGAAGCTGTCAACAACACCTGCTTCATAGATACACACTTCAGAAGGCTTCTGTCCCTGATCAGTTCTTTGAAAGGCTGACACTTAGCTCCTTGATTTATATGCCTAAATACAACTTTTGACCCTGATCAGCACTCCCAGGGACCTCTAAGCCTGGGAAGAGGTTCCCTGTAACTGTCATTACATAGAATAACAGCTACCTGTGTCCAGCACTCCCCTTGCCCATCACTCCCAGGGTGACTTGGACACTGGACACAGCCTCATTTCCTGTGGAGGCCTCATTGCCTGGTCTGAATAAAGCAGTCCCTTTGTCTGAGTGTGCTGACTCACTTTCCTTACAAATGGTAAATATTAAATTAATACCAAGCTGTTTGTCTGAATTCCTATAAGCATTTTACTGTGCCTAGTCCAAATGTAAAAGCATTTACTAAGAGAATTACTTAAACATTTGTGTGGCTGATTTTGCAATTTGGAGA
>PVHP010019028.1:0-32412 GCA_004024765.1 Zapus hudsonius
TTTTTATTTAGAATATTATTTATTTTGATCCAATGTCTTTAAGTTGTGGTAGATTTTTTTTTCAGGAAATAGTTTTAATTTCATCTAGGCTATCAAATTTGTTCTAGTCAGCTCTCTCATTCATGCAATGAAGAACCTAACAAAAAGCAGCTTGTTGAGGAAATGTGTTATATTTTGGCTTACAGACTTTCACTTTCTTCCAGCAAGTCATTAGAAAAGGCCAAAGCCACAGAATCTGAATTCTAGCAGCAATGACAGACTCCACTCTCGATACTTCAGCTTTCTTGGTTTTTTCTTCTGATTACTTTGGTATTAATCTGCTTTGAGTTTCCTTGTTTGGTAAAGTAGAATCTTAGGTTACTGATTTAAAATATTTCTTCTTTTCTGATATTTGTATTTCATGCTATAAATTTTCCTCTAAATATTGTTCAAAGTATATTTTCAGATTCACTTAGCTTAAAGTATTTTTAAAATTTTTCTTGATATTTTTTCTTGACCTATGTTTTATTTAGAAATTTGTTGCTTAATTTTCTAGTACTTTGAAAATCTTCTGCTATTGATTTTTAAGTTATTACCACTGTGCTCTAAGAGCATGCATTGCTCTTAGATATTTATCTTCTGTAAAAATTTCAAAATGTTTTATTCCACAACATGTGCTCTGCTCTAAATGCTTGGTAATAGCATGCTGAGGTAGTTGAAAGAAGGAATCCAGAGTAGCCAACTGCATCCAGCTAATGGGTGTCATTTAGCTCAATTATGCCTTACAATTTAGTCTTTAGGCTCTATTTCTGAGTGATATAAGTTAAACTGTCCAGTTGCAACAATATATTTATGTACTCTTTGTGTTAGTTTGAATCATATGTCCCCTTTTAACTCATGGGATTTGAATGCTTGGTCCCAGCTGGTGGAAGTTTGGGAAGTGGAGCCTTTCTGGAGGAGGTGGGTCACAGGGGTAGCTCTTGGGGCTTTTTAGCCCCTGGTGTACCAGTGCTGATCAGCTCACTCTCCTGCTGCTGCTTTCCACCTACTGTGGCAGGAAGTGAAGTTGAACCTCTGTTCTACCATCTTTACCTGTCATCTTGAAGTTTTCCCTAGAGAATTTAAGCCAAAATTAATCCTTTCCTGTCTTCAACTGCTTGTGACTAGCTGTTTTGTCTCAGCAACACAACTGAATAAATGTGCCTAAGATAGTAGAGACATGCAGCCTTTGGCTTTCTTTGTTTGAATGGAATCCAAGGAAGCCATAGCCACCAGAGATCCTCTTCCACTCTGCCAACCTCTTTTCTGACCTGTGCTCTGACACAATGACAGGGGTTGGAGGGCATGAAGTATGACAGCTGTCCTGGTCCCCAATCTTTCTCTAAAGGTGATTCATTTATTATAAGGCAAGAGAGAGAACCATCTCTAGCAAGGTAGTTTTAAATTATGTACTGGGTATTCTTCTTTCTAAAAAATGAGAAGATTTGAACCTAATGGCATGTTGACTTCTGAAACACAAGAGATATTAGAGAGATAAAAATTGAACTCTAGGGGAAAAGGAACTGGATAACAAATAGCAGTTGCAAAGCAAGGGGCAATGAGTCCTTCACATGTTCTCTAATCATACCAACATATGATCCAGTAAGAAGAGTTGCGTCTTGGAGCATAGTTGTGGGTTTACTAAAGAGTAGCTTTAGCTGGATTTTTTATGGTGCTCTGTTCTCATTTCTTTCCAGATATTACAGACCATAATAATACAAAAAGATACAGTCACCGTACCTGCCTGTAAATCTCTACTAGGGAGCCTAAGATACCTGAGAAGAAGCCCTACACTGCCCCATTGCTAAACGTGTATGTTGAGAGCATTAATAAAGATGCAGGGTGACTCCCACAATGCCTCCTGTTTAAGGTTTTTTGTTTTTGAAAAATAAAACACGTTTTGTTTCTTGGTCAACTAAGATAATTAAAACATGAAAACTAAAGGGCCCCTGAAATGCTGGCATGTCAGCATCTACACCAAAGAACAGAATCTTCCCCGAAACTTGTGCTCATCATGAACAGATGAAGAAAAGAATCAGAAAAATGCAATTCAGATAAATTGCTTAGTGGGGGTGGGTGGCTGAAATACCACTGTGATATGAAAGTTATGTTTCTTGTATTCTCAACAGCATATGTTGCACCCTAACCCTATAGGTAACTAAGAAATTAAAGCACGCTTGATGCAAATATAAGCTAGAGTATGTTCTTAATTTAGCTTGTGGTCAAGAACCTTGACAGTTCTGTCTCTTGTCACTTTGAAGCCTGTGGGAGGCACTGTTCTCTGGTTAGCATTGATGCTAATGTCCTGGTGCATTCTGGCCCATTTCAAATCACACTGGCAATTTTTCCTAAATCCTAATTTCCTAATAGTGTTCCTAGTATATAGATAGAAATATAGATACAGTGCAGAGAGATATATAGGTATTTGGAAAAGACAGGAAAAGGACTACATTTTATAGTCTACCAACCATCTTGATGAAAGGATTATTCTGTTATGTGATTGAGAAAGCACACACACACACACACACACACACACACACACACACACACACAAGTTGCTACAAATTGGAATGCCAATTTCTTCACTTGGAAATGGAAATGATAAGAAGTATGCCTTGGGAAGAGGAGGAAGAATGAACTTACATGGAAAACCGAGGATATTGTCAGGCAGAGTGACTTCCAAAAGTAAATACGTTTAAATAGAAAGACACCTACTGTCAGAGCTACAGGATATAGGGGCAGCAAGACTGAACGGATATAACTGGATAACGGGGTGTGTGCATCAGGATTTTAGCAGGCAGTCAAAGCATCACATTATTCCAAGTAGATTAAATACCATGCTTATTGCTGATACTTCAATTCTGTGCCAACTCTTTGGAATAGTGTTTATGTCAGCAGAGGTCCTGCACACCACTTTTGAAACTAGGCATGAAAATAATAATTTCCTATGTTGGGGGACTGCATGAGGTTGGTGGTGCATTTTAAATGGAACAGATTGGTCGGAGTAACTCTTTCTTAAAGCAATGGTACAGAAAAACCATAGGGTTTGCTTTTTCAAACTGGTATTTTTCCCTGAATAATCCTAACTATAGAAGTCACCCTCATTTAGTTTGTTGGCATTCCCTTCCCCCTTTTCTGTTTCCCCAGAGACGTTAGTTTTCTTCTTGAACCTGTGTCCTGACACTCTGCGGCTTGTTCATCTCTGTGCCTTTGCACTCAGGCTACTGGAACTGGGATGTGGAATCTCCCATGGCAACTTGGTGGAGCAAACACTGACCATTTTCAGCTGGAGAAATGCAAACCTGGAGGGCCTCTGCAGGAGGATTCTCCATTGTTAATCCAATCCTCTGTTCAGCTAATCCTTGATGATTTGATGATCAGCTGACACGAAAATGACTCATCAAGCCACATGGCTACTGATGCTGGGTTCCAAGGCATCATTCTAAGTGTGTGTGTGTGTGTGTGTGTGTGTGTGTGTGTGTGTGTGTGTGAGAGAGAGAGAGAGAGAGAGAGAGAGAGAGAGAGAGAGATCCTGCCCCAGGGAGTTTACTCTGGGATGTATTTCTGGACTGAAAGTTGACTTTCAAACTGTCTCCAGCATTTGGGCAGGTTTTTGTACTTGCATCAGTGACTCAATCAGAAGTGACCTGTGAATACAACCACATTGTTCCTAAGCAACCTCCTGAATAAAAAAAGCAATGGTATTTGTATGTGACTGTGGGGGTGAAATTTGATAAGGAAACAGATGGCACTTTGTAGCTTCCAGGAATTTGCAGTAAACAAGCTCATTTTGAAAGAGGTTTGCAAATATATATATATATATATATTAAATATATATATATATTACATATATATATATATTACATATATATATATATATATATATATATATATATATATATATATATATATATATATATATATATATTACCTTAGCAGTTTGTATGTGCTTTTTAAAATTGAGGGCTGGCTTTCTTTGCTGAACAATGACAATGTCACAGCTCACAACCTGCAGAATATTATAATTCTGGATCCCATCTTGATGGCCTCCAAGACTTGCAATTACCCTTAGCCTTTCTTTGTAATGACACATCACCTTCTTCAAGTTGGAGGCCTAAACAGTATGTTGATACACTGACAGGTGGTGTACTCCTACTGTCCCGTGATTCAGGAGTGAAACATTTTAGAGCAAATATAGTGTAGGCTGCGCAGTAATGAATAACTTTTCAAGAGGCATCAGAATTTCCAAATGGCAATGTATTCAGTGTAAGAATTTAAGTTTTCACAAACAAGCAGTAAATAAATACAGAAATGGCTCTCACACATTTATCATACTATAAAACCACATGTTCACAAGCCTTGCTCTAATGCTATTGAAATTTTATAAAATTATATTTTTACATGTATGCTTTATTATTTCTATTTTATTTTGATGTCTCTACATGCACACAATTCCATAAATTAATTATAATCACCATTCTTTGTGTATATACGGGGACCTTTTAGGAATTTTCAAAAATGAAATGCCTAGGGGATTTTTGTTGTTGCACTGTGCTTAGAACTCACATTGTTTTATAAGATTTTTAACATTAAAGGTCTCACTGACATTGCCATCACTTGGATTTTACTAGGCTGTGTTTTGCCTGCTCCTGTTCCTCCTGTCCTTGCCCAGAATTCCCCCTTCCCTGCCTCTCCAGTCCTCACCTCTGGCATTACTAAGAACATCAGCTATTTGAATTTCCTTCTTAGTATATCCTCTCATGTGTATAATTTTTTATATTTATTCATTTGGATGTTTTGCCCTTTTTATTTTTTAGTTTATTTTCTTCTTTCTCTCCTTTTCCTCCTCTTTTCAGGCTGACCAGCAAGAGCACCCAATACCCCTGTTTGCTGTTATCATCTGATCTTGAGATGTGCTGTTCTCACCTTTCTAGTTGCTGCACAGAAAGAACCCAAGCAAAAGCGGCTTGTGGAGGAATGGGTTTATTGGGCTTATGGACTTGAGGGGAGACTCCATCCTGGCAGGGGAAACGATGGCACGAGCAGAGGGTGGACATCACACAACATTGCAATCAACAGCAAGAAGGTGTACCAAACACTGGCAAGGGGAAGCTGGGTTATATCCCCATAAGCCCGCCCCCAACACAGCTCCAGGGATGTTGTAAAACCCAAACTGCCATCAGCTGAGGATTGATCATTAAGAACACATTCATTTGTTTATGGGGGACACCTGGATCAAACCATGACTTGCTAGCTCCTTCCCTGTGGCCAGAGCATCTGGCTCTCACCAGACCAGTCTGCGGCAATCCAAGGCTGAAGCTGAGAGAATCCTGGAGAAGCTCATGCAGGAAGTATGTTCTAACCACCATTGGCTAAAGATGAGAGGCTACTTTCAGGTATGAACCACACCAAATATTTTAGACTACCCATCAGCACTATGAGCTCTGGAAGTAGATGAGCTTGTTCAAATGCTAATTCTTCTATACTTGAACTGCCCAAGAGAAGTAATATTTTTAATATTCCAACCTTCAATAAGAGGATTTGATTTATGGTAATTGTGGAGACTCAAAGGAGCTAACACATGAAACTTGCCTAGGGAAAATCCTATCATGCATTAGGAGCTTCCAAAAAGTAACCATTATAATGTATAGAATAACAATAAGTTATTCTACCATTGTCTAATATTAACCACAATCCTTCACTGAAGGCATTTTAAGTGGCAGAGTCTATATCATTTGCTGGGAAAACAGGACAATTAGACAAAACACCTCCAAGAGGCACAGAGTCAATGCCCCAAAGCTGTTTCTCCCTCCCTTCTTCTTTGCCACTTGGTCTTTCCCTGTGGATACAGGTCTAGAAGTAGGTGTGTGGCCTGACCAGGAATTCAGTAGCAGACACCTTGGAGAGAAGTAAGCAAGGTGGTCCTCTTGTTGCTTTAGCATACGAAAAGCTGGGATGTTTCCTAAGACATAGAGGTTAATAGTCTTTGAGCTGTGAGGTTTGTGAAGGAATGAACAGTTACTGATGAGTTCTCAGGAGATGCCATGTATATTGTCTCATCCATAGGATGCCATGGCTTTGTTGTGGTAGGAGATAGGAAGAAAGGTCTGTGAACTTTTAACAGGTGCCCTGGTTGTCAAAGCGTTCCCCTACACAACACACACACACCACACAAAAAGAGGGGGGAGAAAGAAAAAGAGAGAGAATTAAAATTAACAATAAGGGGCACTTGCTTGCAAAGCCTAACAACCCTGGTTTGATTCCGCAGTACCCACATAAAGCCAGATGCACAATGTGGTGCATGCATCTGGAGTTTGTTTGCAGCTGCCGGAGGCTCTGGCAAATAATTAAATTAAAACATTTTTTAAAAAATAAAGATAAGAAAAATTTATGAATTAAAAAGAAACTATAAGTGAGAAGGGAACCACGAGACATTGGCACCAGGAGTGGAGAAAAGAACGTTAGTAGGCCAAGACCTCTGACAGTGCCCAGGCTGACAAAGATGAAACACCACGAGGTATTACTTATACACAGAGCTCTCTGCTGAAGCCGTTAGAGTCTCACTTTCTAATACTGCTTCCTGAATAAGCTGAATGTCTGAGCCTATATTTTGGCAGTAAAAATTGAGGTTAGGGAAAATCTTTCAAACAAAACAGCAAATTCTCTCAGCTGTTCAGAAGACCAGAGAAAATTGTATACAAATGACCTACTGAAAATTAAGAACAGATATTTCATATTCTTAAAGGATGCAATTGAAAGTGTATAGTTGTGTTTGTTGATTTATTTGATATTACTAACACATTTGACAGATGCTTAGACTATTTATAGGCACTTAATTAAAATTTCTTATTTAATCACAATGAATTTAAATAATTTTAAGATACTTCCAGGAAACAGATACTGTAATTTTAAAAATAACATTTTACTTCTGTTATGATTGTTTAATAATCTCTGTGTACTGAAAAGCACTTCATATGCACAAAATTATAAAATGGGTCAAGTGATCTTACATGGTCAGCCTACCATTATTAATTATGGAGGATCATGACTTATGGAATTAGAAAGACTATGCCTGCTGCTCATAAATTCTAAACCAATCAGGAAATGTAGTTGTCAGAATCAACCAAAGTAGTCAAGCATTGGGATCATTGCTTGTTGTGTGTCAGAGACATGAAGCGAAAGCCACAATGGGGATAAGGGACGTTTCCTCCTCACTGCGAGAGCTGGTTAAAAATCTAGGAAGTAGCTGAGGGGGCAATGACTCTAGATATCCTCAGTAGAGTAGGGATAGAGAGGAGGGAAATTACAAGATTTGCTCATACAATGTATCTAATTATGGATAATAAAGATATTTAATAAAAAACAAGAACTTGATATTGGTCCGATTTATAGGCTTTACTCAGAAATGATCAGTTCTATATGCATTTTCTGGTGTATATACATGTACATGCGTACTATGTGTGCAGTTTTATGTTAATCTGTGCCATAGCCTTCTGCACACATCAGTCCATTTTTTTTCTGAACTCATCCTTACTCACATGTTCATAGCATGGTAAGAGCACACCGACCTTCTCACAGTGTCTAGCCCTGTTTCAAGACCTTCCTTCCCCTCGTAATCCAAGTCTAGAGTTCTTTCTGCATTTAGGTCTATGGACCTTCACAAGAATGGTCCATCAAGCTCTGCTTACAACCCTATAATGTGCCTCCAAGTCCATAGTTTCAAAATTCATCCACATCTCGCCTGCAAATCACCTCCAAAAATTACAAGCTACACAGTCAGTTTTCTAGAAGCAACAACCTCATTTCTCTTTTATCAACTTTATTTTGTAGTCACTTTTGTGTTTCTGAGACAAAACATCCAACTGAAAACAGCTGAAGACAGGGAAGATTTTATTTTGACTTACAGTCTTGAAGGGAAGCATCATGGTGGAAGGGGAGAGTAAGGCATGAACAGAGTAAGGGTATCACTTCTACCACAGAAGGTAGAAACAAAAATTACCTGGTAAATCGGAGCCGGCTTGAACATCGCTAATTCCACCTCCAGAAACACACCTCCTCCAGCAAGTCTCCACCTCAATATTGCCACCTGCTGGGGTCCAAACTTTCTCCATAAACACATGATTTTATGGAGAACATCTGATGCAAACCACCATACAGCTGGTGGGGAGACATATTTGCAACACTACCTTCCAGATAGAGAGTGACTGTCAAATTCCTGACCTCAAGGTGTCTGCTGTCAATTACTACCTTCAAAAGACATGAATAATATTGACATTTCAACATGGATTGTGGAGGAGAACAAAAACAAAGCAAAATAAAAGAGGCACAGATAGAAAGAAGAAGGGGTTTGATGGAATAAGGGAGGGGAACTAAAGAAGGTAAAGGAAGAGATCACGATCACAGTATGTTCATCTTTGAAAATCCTCTAAGGAAAAAGTAATAAAAACATAAAATGACTGTCAGAGCCTAGAGGGCATCAAGCTTCTCTTTCACTCTCTTCATATAGACTTTCTTCTCTCTGCTTCCTTTGGGATATCTCACAATTTCTTTAGTCATTCTGTAGGAATTGAGTTAAGCATCCTTCCATGTGAGACAGTAAGCGATTCTCTGGGTAGAGATTGCTATTTATATCAGATTAGTTTTTTATATATGTTTAGAGAACTCTACAATATCACTTTTCAAAAAGTGTAAAAGCGGCATTCAAATAAAAATAAAGTCATATATAATCTAATTTCAGGTAATAAAATAATACATACTTTGAAAAAAAGCTACTTTTTCTACTTAATAATGCATTTTTTACTACTTTAATTTGTTTTTAAAATTGTCAGAATTGCAGTGCTTGAGGTCCTTTTATTTGCTTCACCATAATACATAAATTTAGTAGACTTTGGGCCAATGTTATTTTTATTGTTACAGTATATTTTCCTGGAATGTTATTTAAAATTAGAATTAGATTAAATAACTTTTCCTTTATAGCATAGTAAAGTAAACTTAAAGAAAAATGCCTGATTGTTATTACTCAGTTTTTGTTCCCTGTACCATTCTTAATGGATATTTTTTGGGTTAGGGATATAGATAGCTAAGTGGCAGAAAGCATACAAGAGGCCCTTAAGGGGAAAAGAGATAGAAAGAGAGAGATATGGATAGAAGAAGAGCTCAAAAATTATCTTAAGACAAAATCTTAAAACAAAAATTATACTTGGCTGGCAAGGTAGCTAAATGGTAGAACCCTTTGTTAGCATGTAAGAATCTCTGGTTCTAACACCAGCAATACAAAGCAAATGCTATCTTAGAAAACTCATGGGAGAGAAGCACTACTATGAATAGACAGCGTCTGTTTTCAGTGGCTTTATTCTGTAGTAAGGAGTTACAGGTGGGCTACTTTGGTTTTATGGGAATTCTTAAGTTTTTAATGAATCTGAATCATGCTTGTTTCAATAAAACCATTCTAGTGGTGAATCCGTTATAAGAGGTCATGGGAGGAACGAAGACAACCAGAAAAAAGGCAAA
The DNA here is from genome assembly GCA_004024765.1 of Zapus hudsonius. Lineage (NCBI taxonomy): Eukaryota > Metazoa > Chordata > Mammalia > Rodentia > Dipodidae > Zapus > Zapus hudsonius. The sequence goes on from PVHP010019028.1 coordinate 9,529, forward strand.
CCCTTCAGTCCTAGTAATAAATTATAGCAGTCTGGACTCAGTTCAAAGCTGTGAGGTTGGCATGAAGTTATTCCACCAAAACTGGAGTTGACCCATGCTAACGTTTAGATATGGAATATCAGAGAGGAATGAACTATGCAATTTACAACATAAGTTCCCTGACGGGAGAGGTGGTGAGGTACGCCATATTCTTAGATGAGAAAATAGAGGAGAAGTAGATCTGAAGACTGAGCTCAGCAGAAATCAAGAATCCAGTTCAATATGCACATCAATCTTAAGAAGGAGAGATGAGATGTTAACATAGACATCAAAGTCAGTCCTCCAAGAAGTCTACACTAGAACTATACCAACACTGCAAATCAAATCTTTTATCAAGAAATATGAGTTAGGGCATTTATTTCCTTCCATGACTTTTCCTCCGGAAATCAACAAGGAACAAGAATATCTAATTTCAGTTTCTAGTAGGACAGGGACACTTACCAGTCTGACTTCAATCATTTGCTCTTTTCTTGGCTGGGCTGCAAACCAGAAGATGGCCAAGTACAGATCAAGTGGATCCACCAGCTACTCCAGGGAAAACCTAAAAATAGCATTGTAGCAGATGAGCTGTGTTCTACCTCTATGGTTCATTTTATACTTCCATAAGAATATTTCCTCCAAATATTATATCCTCTGTTTTAAAATAATGAGTATTTTATTGAATGACAATATTAACTAGAAATACACACTACGTCATTTGACTGATAATGTCGTTGACTGGTTCTCAAACACAGCCACACTAGAGTGGTGCAGAGGGCTCTGAGCAAGGAAGCCTCACGTGGGCAGAGATGTGTTTTGCTAATAACAAGTGAAGCTGATATGCAGGAGGAGTATTTTAGTAAACTTCTCATTGCTGGAATACACCTGACAAAAACCCGCTTACAGGATAGGTGTGGTGTTAAATGTAAAATGTGCCCCATAGCTTTGTTTATCATTAATCCTCATACTTGGCTCCAGCTGGTGGAAACTTTGGGATGAGATGTGTCCCTGGGAGTGGGCCTTGGGATTATTTAGTCCATACAACTGGTGTTTAGACTTGGCTCACTCTCTTGCTGTGACATGATGCAATGTTGAGCTGTCAACTGCCACACTTTGATCACAATGATGAAACTAGCCTCAAAACTGTAAGCTGAAATAAACCGTTTCTTCCCGTCAGATGCTCTGGCCAAGAGTTTTCTCCCATCAATGCTATGATAACTGCTCTAAATGGTTTATTTCAGTTTACAATTGTAGATTCCAGTCCATCAGGCCAGGGAAGCATGGTGGCAGGAGCTGGCCACATTTGGTTCAACGGTGAGGAGCAGAGAAGAGTGATGAATGCCACTTCTCAGCCAGCTCATTACTGTTTATATTCCAGGACCTCAGCCCATAGAAATATGACTTTTATTGTTAAGATGGTATTTGTTGAAGTCAGCTCCTCACTGCTGAGACAAACATCCAGCCAGATACAGCTGATTGGAGGAAAGAGGCTTATTTCAAGCTGCCAAAAACCATCAGTGGTGGAAAGAGCTGGCCCCTTTCACAGATCCAAGCCCCTTCAGCAGGGATGAGTAGCCTGGGGAAAACTTTCATCCTGAGCCACCAGCTCTCCATGCTAACCATGGTACATCCAGAACATCTTGGGGTCCCAAATGTAAACCCAAATGTAAACCACAGGCCATCCTTACAGCTCCACACAATGGCCTTTTTGGCCTTTGGTATGGGGTTTATTTCACTCTTGTTTCCCATTCTGGATCTTAGCAGTAGCTTCTGGAACTTCATGCAACTGTCTCCCTGGCCTCTGCATAGGGACATCACCCGATTCACATGCTGCCTCTCAGCAGTGGACTTCAAATTAGGTGGACTTCAGACCCACTTCATGCATTGTTCATACTTTCAAAACCAATACCAGGTGTGAGGCAGCGCAGCCAATGTGTTAATCCAGGAAGAGCATAAAACGATGACTTTGAAGAGCAGGTTAGAATTCTACCTTTAGCTCATCTCCTTTCAAAAGAATTTGCATCCTATTCATTGAGCCTTTCCTGAGCGGATTTACCCTCACGAATCTTTTCATTGTCTCTGTGTAACTTTAAACTTGCTTGAATTTTTCCTGTGAGAAGCCATGCATCTTTCCATTTTATACCTTCTGCCACACAGACACAGACACAGACACAGACACACACACACACACACATACACACACACACACACACACACACACACACACACACACACACACACACACACCAGTCCATGACTTTCAAATTCCACCCTGAGCACACTCTCTGGGCATGGACAGCAGAATACATGAAGAATTTATGTCAGTACCCAAATCCAACAAAGTTGTCTGCTCTTTCTCTTTCCCCTTTGAAAGTTTATAAGTCAATCCTCCAAACATAATTCTCTATGCATTTACCATTTTTCTAACTCTCACCAGAATAGCACATAAAATTTTGCTTACCACAGTGGGCAGCTTCTCCAGTCCCAAGTACCAAGTCTATCCACATTCCTCCACTACACAAATTCCAGCAGACCGAAATCCACAGGGTCAGATTCATCACAGCAACCATCCCACTCTTCTGGTACCAAATTACTGTTGCTGTCAACATCTTGTTGCTGGGATAAACATCCAACCAGACATAGTTTATGGGTAGACAGAGGTTGGGAGGAAAGGCTAAGAAAAATTCAGGCTAAGAAAATCCACGGGAACACCATCAATGGCAGAAGAAGTTACTTCCCACTTACAGATCCAAGCAGAGAGAAACAATTACAGCAGGCAAACACCCACTCCAGCAAGAACAAACCACCAGAGCCCAAACTGTTCTCTCAAACCAAGCAGAGCTGATCTCAGATCCAGCCCCAAATACCCCTTGGGACTGGACTCCAAGATCCGCCCCTCCCCCAGTGACATGCTCACTAAGCAGGGATCTGCCTTCTGGGGACTTGAGTAGGAAGTTCAATTTTATTAAAATTCCTGAGTCTGTGGGGCCATATATTCAAACTACTTTAGTATTACAGGCTCAATTAATCTACTCTAACATTCCTGAAATTCCTAATACACATTACAATAAATCTGTTCCCATATTGATTTGAAATTCTGTCAAATTGGCTAACAGATTACACATCATAAGTAGGTACCTTGTTTGAGAAGGACTGACCTAGGTAACATAAACCAAGCGTTCTTAACAGACAAATAATCAAGGCAAACACTCTGTCCTTTGCTCTGACATTTCTGTTTTGACCATCAGCTATAAACAGGCCAGGAATTCCACATCTATGCATTTAATCATTCACAAAAATGAAATTATGCCTGTATTGAACATGTACAGGTATTTTTCTCATCATTATTCCCTAAATAATATATCATAATAATTGTTTACATAGAATTCACATTGCATAAAATATTATTAAGTAATCTAAAGATTATAAGGACTTGAACATCTGTGAATGTTGGTATCTGTGGGTCTCCTGGGACCAATCCCTGAGGATCGCAAAGGATGACTGCAAATATCTTTGATACAATTATTTTAGAAATGGGTAAGAGCACATTCAAACCTCTTGTTTGTTATTGATTTTTTTTTCTCTAAAACAATTATCCATGAGTACAAGTTCCCATGCTAGCCCCTGAGGAGACATAACTAAATTGCACATTTGGGCTTATTCTTTCTAAAAATTTCCATATAACCAATTTTGTTTTTATAATTACAGTATATTGACAACAACATTCTTATGTATATCAAAGGAAATGTGTGAAAATAAAATATAGTTTTTTTGGATTTGGAAAAATTTCCAGAGCTGAGTAATTTCTTACAGTCTTTCTTCACTTTATACATCGCCCTGGGCAAGGAACTCCCAATCAAGCATTTCTATCCCCACAACCAACTATAGTTTCCTCTGGCACGGCAAACAACTTTATTTCCTGTGTGCTCAGCAACATTATTTTCCAAAGCTCAAGCTAATTATATGAGATTTATCTCTGAGAAAACAGGGATTAAATAAGTAGCAAAATAGGGAAATTTATTTTGTAGCTGTTTAACAAAGGATAACGAAAACTAAAGTTATACAAAATAAAATCTTTTCTGAAATAAATGTCTAATGAGTGAAGTAATGATTCTATTGGTGCTTTTCTTCTGGTCTCCTGAAAACCACTACAGAAATACAGAGAAACCAAAGGCCATGTCTGCCTTTAAACTGCACTGGAAATTATACTAAGTTTGTCTCTTCAAGTAACTTGTTATTAAGCTTCCAGGTTCTTATATGTGGATTATTCCTCAGAATGCTTGCAAAAAATGGAAATAAAACTCTATCTTCATAGTAGAATTTTTTCACAGAGAGCTTCTTATTTAAAATAATAGTTCTAGCCTCCAAATAAATCTGTATAATTAATTGTTTTTCATCTAAGTCCTAATTTTATTTGTTCAGTTTTTTACTCAAAGAATTAGCTATTTTCCTCTTATTGCCTAATTGTACGTAATATCCGGCTCTTATTTTCATATTCACAATTATTTTATCTGGGGCACGGGGGGGGGGAGGACAGGGGAGAAATGCCAGTGTTTTATTGCCTTTAATTCAGAGTTTTAATTTCCTCAAAATTATAATCTTAATATTTATCTTTCTCTTCATAGGCTTATTTGTAGTATTTGTTAAGTATTATGACCAAAATCTTTCCAATAGGAGACCAAAATCTTAAAAGTGCTGTATCATATTCATGTATTATTTATTTGGATAGTGAGTTCATAACTTTTAGGGAAAAGCATATCTGTAAATGGTTCAGGGTAAAGTGAATATAGCACATATTCAGAGCTTAATTAGGATCAACTCTTCAACACCCTGCTCTTTGCTCTGAAGATGCATATTGTGCTTTGCAAGGCAGCTCAGCAGTGTCTGCCCTAGGGTGGGCGGCGTGGAGTCATTCAGCCCCAGCATGGTCGTCTTCCCTTATGAGGGTTATTGCTCCCTGAGGGTCTGAATACCTGGGCCAGCTCCTCTGAACTTGAGCTGGGCAGGTAGCCTTTCCAAGTGACTTACTCGCCTTGGGTTTCCCGTGACTCTCTTTGAAAGTCCCTCTTATGATTTCTAATCTGTAAAATTCAAGTGTAGTGATCTAATACAGTACACTCTTAAAAGCTCTAAAAAAGGCAAAGAAACAAAACATGATGAGTCTCTGTGATATATAAGTTAATTAAACTGCTGGGTGTTTGAGGCCAGCCTGGGGCTACAGACCCAGTTCCAGGTCAGCCTGGGCTAGAGTGAGACCTTGCTCCAGCACCCTCCCTGTGCAACAAATGAAATAATTAAACAAGTGTTTCTTGAAATCTTTCTGTTGCATGTAGGGGTTAGGTTGGAGGGGAATCCAAGCCGACCATCGGATTCTCATGCACAGAACCGACAAATGCCTGGGCACCTCCAGAACTGCTCCAGTCTTTTCGCCTTTGCCTTGTTCCTTCAAGAACCTGTGAAGCTCCTTCGTACCCATCTTCCTGTTGAGTTTGACAGCAGTGTGCATTAGCTGTATGTCAGAAGAAATGTGAGAAATCCAAAGCTTCCTTTAGATAACCTTATCTGACCTCTTGTAACAGCTCATCTCAAATTGTCAACTTGATTAGATTAAGAAATACAGGAAGTTGCTAGAGCCGGGTGTGTCTGCGAAGATGTTTCCAGAAACATTTAGACCATGAGGTTCTGACCTGATGAGCAACTTAATCCATGATAGATTTCAATGGGGACGCACTCTGGAGAGGCTGTTGATTGTGCGTCTACAGTTGAGCCTGGTGGAAGGAACTTGGTCATGGCAAGGTGTCCTTTGAAGCCCTACCTTATCCGAGAGTAGTTTGTCCCATTGTTACTGTGCCGTGAGCTCACCCACCACATCCACCTGCCATGACGAACAGAGCCCTCTCAACGGAGCAGGATAAGTTGTCAATTAAGTTGTTTCTGTTCAGTATTTTGGTCACAATGATGACAAAACCAATTCATTTCTGCTCAGTTGATAAAGTTGTCAAAGTTTCAACTCCCAAGAGGCAATCCTTTCCTCAGCTCCTCTTCCTTTTCCTAGACTCCAGTTCACTTGCCTTCCCTTCTTTTCAGAAGTATCGATGACTGCTGCCTCCAGGTATAATTCTGTCAATAGACACCAAAGTGTTCAAATCACCTCCTTGTTTTGTTTCTGTTTTTGGTTTCCCACCTGAATAGCAGGCTATGAAGAGATGAAGAGGGAACTTTAATGTTATAAACTAAGTCCAAATACAGTTCAGATGTTTTGACCGTGCCTCTTACAAGCTCAGAATTTTGGGAAAAATACAAATGAACATAAAAGCATTTAGAAAAGATGTTGCAAGGGTCCAAACCTAGAATCTCCTCAGTAGACTTAGCTCCTGTAACTCCCCACTTTTAAGCTGGGGCTCAGTAATAATGGCTTTCACTTCTTCTGCCTTGGATGACAACAATGGTATCTTCTATTAATGCTTTCTTCTTTCTTTCTTTCTTTCTTCTTTCTTTCTTTCTTTCTTTCTTTCTTTCTTTCTTTCTTTCTTCTTTCTTTCTTTCTTTCTTTCTTTCCTTTCTTTCTTCTTTCTTTCCCCTTCTTTCCTCTCTCTCTCTCTCTCTCTCTCTCTCTCTCTCTCTCTCTCTCTCTTCCACACATAAATCTCTGTTAAAATTCAGTTCTCTGTTTATATCATGCCATAACACTTCTCACTGGCCTTCAAAAAAATTACAATCCCCTTGTAATGATAAGCACGGTATTCTCTCAGCAGGGGATCCTGAAAACTTCAAAACCAATGAACCAGGCAAGATATGACTGTTGGTGCAATAGTGGCAAATAGGTTATGGAGATAATCAACTGCTCTCTGATTAGATATGAGACTGCTCACTGGGAGGGAATTCATGCTTGGTACTGAGAGGCAAGTCAGAAGCCTATGACTTAGACAGTTTTAAAGCCTAGAGGGCAGCTTCGCCTGTTCTTTAGCTAAAAGGAAAAGTTATGCCCATTAAAAAAATCTCCTAAATGTGCATGACTTCCTGCTTTGATCCATGCTGCTCTCACTCTTGGTTAGAGAGCCTGCTTTGTACAGATGGTAGAGCATATGGAAAAACCCAAGAGGCATCAGTATGATGAGAAAAACCCGAGAGCCTTGGACAAGATGAGTCATCAGGCCTAGGATATTTCAGAGGAAGTAGTAGGTTTAATATGAGTGGTGCTCGCCTGGCTAGCCTGAGCAACTTCTCCAGGGGTGGCAGGAGACACAGGATACTCAATACACATCAGAGCACAAAACTAGAGGCTGCTGATAGCGAAGGGACTCACAGCAGGCCATCCAAGGCTCAAGGAATATTGCAGAAGAGCCACAGGGTGGGAAGGTGTACTGTGAGGCCTTGACCTCCCCTCAGTGACTGACTGATTCATAAACCAGCAGCAATTACTGATGTTCCCCTCACAAAATAGGGACAGGGGATAGGGGATATAAGAGGAGAGCCCAGAATACACCAAATTTGCAACATGTTAATATATTAAAAAAACAATAAAATAAATTTTAAAATATTTGATGTTACCCTATATTTGCCTTTACTTAATGCTCTGGTCCCACATTGGGCAGTATGAAAGTTTTAAATTCATGTGAAAATAAGTAACATAGAAGTCCTAACTCATACTATATCTCTAAATATATTCTATAAGAATTAAAAACCATACTGTGAAAAAAAAGCTTTATAACTTTTAGAAAAATATATATTACAATTTCTGCCTTTACATAGAAATTTGATGTAAAATGAGACACAAAGAGCATAAACTATAGGTAAAGGTTTACAAGTTTAAATATATTCATTAAATTATATATAGAAGTCTATTAAAATGTAAACGTGGAGGTTTTGGGAAGGTGGCTTAGCAATTAAAGGCATTCGTTGCAAAACCTACCAGCCCTGGCTCAACTCCAAGCCCTTCACTTAAGCCAGATACAAAAAGTATTGCATGATGCTGTGTTCATTTGCAGTAGCAAAAGGCCCTGGCGTGCGCGCGCGCGCGCACACACACACACACACACACACACACACACACACACACGTGTTTGTTCACATGCACACACAAAATACATTTAAAAAATTAAATAACACAATCTGCAAAGGTTCAATGAGAAGACAATAACACAAATAATGAACAGAAAAGCAATATTCAGGATACAAAGAAAACCCACATGTTGATCTGGGGAAATTATTACCCTGGTTAAAATTATGGCAAATGCAACAACAGAAACATAAGAAGGCAGAAAAAAACTTAATACCAAATAAATATAAAAAAATATCATGCGGCGGAAAGATTGTGAGAGCCGTGGTGGGGAGACTGTCCAGAGGCATGGCACCCTTCAGTAACAACACACTTGGGCCAGGAGGACCAGGCTGAGTACTAGGCTATCTAGGATCCCCTGCCACAAGGACTAATACAGACAGCACAAGGAGGAGGATATCCAACTGATCGGGGATGGGGAGGGGGGGAATTGGGGAATTGGGGATAACAACTCATTATTTGCCCACTAAATAATGTAACTCATTCTGGACAATAAATGTATATTTTAAAAAAATATCATTCCACCTCTGTAATAATACATGAAATCACATATAAAAATAATTCTAATATGAGCCCATTAGATTTGCAAAATTGTTGAAGTTTTATAGTATCAGTGTTTGGAATTATGTATTAAAATAAATCCTTATAATTATTGCACTTTCTTGAAGAATGTGTTAATTTTTTTCATGTGACCAAATGCCAGTCAAGAAGGAACTTCAGGGCCAAGCTGCCTTTGGGTGAGCTTTGGGGGATACAGTTGATCAAGAAGCATCAGCAGGGCGGCAGGAGCTGGGCAGCTGGTCACAACTTACCTGCAGGCTGGAAGTTCAGCTCATATTCTACTTTTGTGCAGTTGAGGACCAGAGCCTTTGGAATCTGCCACCTGCCTTGATCTATCTAGAAAGTCTAGATTCCAAATCCCAGCAAAGTGACAGTCAATATTAGCTCCCACGGAGGACAATCTGGACATTCCTGGTAAAGGTTAGGGAGAAAACATTCAAACCTAACTAGTGTGGTTGCAATGCTTACTATCTCTGTAGCAGTTCTGAAATGGTGATGATTCTGAAATATGACCTGGAAAATCATGTTCCCATGGCCCATGCTATAAATAGGGAATGTGTGTAGAAACAGCCTGTGTATCAGTGGGAAATAAAAAAGATCTCACACAAGACAAATGGTAGGACAATGTGTTTTCCTAAAATTGAATAGATGAATAAAGTGTAATGTTTTATTAACATCGACTACCATAAAGAAGTGAAGTAAGAAGGGATTGGAGCACACAGAGCAGAATAGGGGCCATACATACCTTTGAGGGAAAGTGATTTCCTAATGAAACAAAAATGTAATAGCACACATACATATTAAGATATTCCAAGGACTGCTTTATATTTTTTGATAAACATGTGTAATACAAGCATAAAATTTGATGAAGCCATAAACATTGATTTCTAAATCTTAATCACAACTAAAATAGGGAAAGTATATTACTTAGGTTTTCAGGGCATCTTTCAAGGATTGTTTCTTGAGGTGAATGTATTTTAAAATATTCTTCTCATCTCTCTGTGATACATGTTTGATATCATATTATAAACATCATAACTGAAGTAGGGGCTGGGGATATACAACTGTCGTAGAGTACTTGCCTAGCTGCAGGACTCTCTAGGCTCAGTTCCACCATACCAAAAAAAACCCCATGTAATATAGTCTTTAAAAAAATCAAACATCATTAGCATACAAAGAACTAGTTTTGATTATGGCATGGTTTGAAAAGAAGCTGTTTTTGTTGCTGTTGTTGCCCCTGTACTTCTCACCTCTCCTCATCCCCTCTCCCACCCTCCACTCCCTCCAGTAGCTTTCCTTCAGTTTCCATATCCCATGGGTCCTTGTGCTCTCTCTCCTTTCCCAGCACCTCTTGGTCCCTTCTCTGATCTGCTACCTCGATTCATAGCTTAAACCTCTCCTATCCCCTTATTGATATACATAGAAGCATTCAAAGTTAGGGTCCACATATGAGAGAAAACACGGTATTTTCTTTATGTCTTTCTGAGTCTGGGTCACGTTACTTACTATATTCCCAAAATCTATACATTTTCCTGTAAATTACTGCATTTTCCTTACAGCTACATCCAAAAGCAACAACACGAAACAAACTAACCTTTCATGTAGAGTCCTTCACCTCTTTTGATCTACAATTTTTTCTACCTGGAGACCATCTTGAGAAGTTACGTTTATGCTGCAAATTTAAATTCATGCTGATGTGATACAGATTTAATTCTTATTCCCTAGTACAGAATAAGTTTCATTATCATCTGTTTTTGTTGTCAACTGGCTAAAAGTCACACAGGGTCCTGGCATAGTTCAATCATCAGGGATTAAGAGCCATAGTTTCTGAGTATTCATTATGCATCCTACAATATTCTAAGTTTAATTTTTAACATATTGTTGAATTTAGTACACATAACAGTAGATAGATGCTAATATTAACCTATTTACAAGTGGAGGGGTGAGGGCATATGGCCTAATGGAGCCTAAATAGGATACGGAGGAGATTGCACACAGACCTTTCTGGTTGACCCTGAAGCCCATTATGTTGATCACTAAGTTTTATTGTCTGTGAGTCTTATGCTATCTCTGGTGGCTGACCTATTGTCTACAAATATGAACAAAAACGTAATGGCTATTTTATTGGTCAATGGAATCATTTCCTTTTCATAGAAGTGATACTTTTAAGTTTTTCCTTCTTCTGTTGAGTTAATGCTCATTTTCTTTCAAAGGAGTACTTCTGGTAGATATGATTACCAGGGAAGGCTACATTTACTAAATTTGACACAGCCAGTTAGTCTAATTATTATTTTTACATAGAGGTCAGTTTAGAATTAAAATATGATGAAAATCCATCCAAACAAAATATTATTTCATTGAAGTCTTCTATGTATAATCTAACTGGTGATATGTTTGGATTTAACAATGTTTGTTTTTTAAATAGAAAAAGTGCTTTGTTAGTGTGTAAGTAGTTCAGTGTAAACAAACAAAAACAAAACTATTTGCTTGGTGCTAAATCAGTAACTTTCCAGCTGATTAGAAACCAAATATTTCTACCAGAAACTGTACATATATTTATTCTGGGAATAAGGCCCGTTATCCTGGTTGAAAAGAGAAAAATAGAAAGATAATTTCAGGACACAGCTGTGCCTGTGTGTGTGTGTGTGTGTGTGTGTGTGTGTGTGTGTGTGTGTGTTCAAATGCACAAGTGATGAGGGTATTCATCCAGAACTGCTACAGTCAGCATTTCGAAAGTCACATTTCATCAGCATCATAGAAGCACTTGAAGCCTCTGTCAGTAAGGTAAGCAGAGAATCAACCTCCATCACCCTTAAAAGCACACATCCTGTGTCCGAACACACAAAATCCTTCTACATGTCCTTACTTAATTCTGCTTTGAATTCCTCTAGGTGAGAATCTAATAGTTTCATGAATATTAACAGAAAAAGCCTGTATTTGTCAATAATCGCGTTTCACCTTCAAGGAACAAAGAATTAGTACTGAATCCACAAGAAATGTGAACTCAGGCAGAATCTCCATTTATGTCCATATTCTTGCTAATCATTTTATATATGTAGTATTTTTAGTCTTGTAGGATGATAGAGTGGGTTCCACCCACCTTTGGATACTTTTATCAGTTAACTTACTATTCTTGTGAAATTTCTTTACCTTAGTCTGAAATACACTGGTTGATCTAGTCACCAATTATCTATTAACAGTTACAATCATTCTCCAATAATATATGAGTGCAGTTGAGCTAACAGAAAAATTTCAACCCATCCCTGGAACAAGTGGGGGTTGAAACGTTTCATGACATGATTCATTGTTATGCATACTATTTATTTCTTATATTTATATTGTCTCCCCTCTAAATATGTTTTTACTCTACTGCACTTATATAAATCTTTGAGAATATATTCTTAATGGTGTTGGTGTTAGCTTTTAAAAGCATTTTAGTTAGACAAAATGATCTGAATTTATGAATTAAGAGCCCAATAGATTGTTGTTTATGTGGAATTTATGAGCTCTCTGGTAAACTTTAATTTGAATAATGACTGTATAAGTCTTGTCAATTTCCAAAGTTCTCTATGAACAAGTTTTAGCAGTATGTTTGGTTCTATTGTCTGTTGGATTTGTTGTGCTTTCTAATGAGATGGTTCAGACAGTCATCTGAGCAATGAAGATATAATAGCCAACACAGGACCCTGGAACTGTTGAACTTCCAGACCCATGAAGAAAGAAGAATTACAAGTAATGGTGATCTTCCCCCCCCTCAGTTTCCTTAAATGAACCAGTGAGTTTACTGCTTTCTACACAATAAAATTTGCTCTACATCTAGGTCAGCATTATTTAGTTGATTTAATGATTTGAAATACAGCCTTTCACTGTGAGCAAAAGCAGATAAGAAAGTTAGTCTTATACTTTCACAAATAAACAGTTGTGGAAGTTATGTTAAAGGGCTGCACAGTTCTTTATGGTTCTGGATACATCAGTTAGCCACAGAATAAATGGGACAGTTATTTGAGTACCTGAATGAGTTTAATGAAACTTTCTGAATAAGTAAGTAGTTTTTTTTCCTCAAAGCAAAAAGCTCTACAGCATAGTTGTGGCATTCAAAAAGTTCATTGTCTTGGTCAGAAAATGGTGCTATATTTTTGTTAATTAATTTTAGTCAATGAATGTTGAGTTGAGTATGTGCTACTTGAGTAAATCAAGTGGTGGAAGGAGACCCTCTGTTGATTATGCACAAGCAGCATAATAGGTATTTTCTTCACCTAACATTTTTGCTAAGCTACCAGTGATAAGAAGTTAATCAATGTTTTCATGATGAGTAAGCAGACTTACTTAGCTGATCAAGAGCAGTATTGTTAAATCCCTGTATCATTGTAGGACTTTACATGCAGGTGCTTAAATTCTGTGTACTGCCTCTGACTCAAGCAATAAACACATTAGGAATGTGGACTCGAACATGACTTGAGAATATTTCATAAGCTTAACTTCTTAATTGACATTTTCAATGAAGCCATTATTTATTTATAAGACAAATCTCAAGGTTTATTAATAAAGTCCAGAGATGTGTAATAAAAACACAAGAATGTGAGGCAGGTGATAATGTGAGAAGAAAGAACATAACCACTGGACCAGTTGAGATTTTCACATTGGAGGAGAGTAATAAAAATGTATGAGTCACAAAACACTGATCTGATCCTGGAAATATTCATAGAGATTGCTATGTTTTCTGTAAAAGGAGATATACTGCATGATTATATCAGAGGCTAATTTCTTGAATATTTTCAGACTTATGTAAAAAGAAGACCCATAAATTAAATATTGATGAAAGAAATTCAAACTTGCTCTTCATCCTGGAACCTAGTAATGTTTTTTTTGAAATACAGTGCAAGTATTAAGACCACACTTTTATGAGCTTTTATAATTATTTATCTACATGAAGAGAATTGAATGTAATTGTAACAGAAAGGGGAAATTAGCCAACAATGTTGGGAGAAAGCAAGAGACAAGAAGGGCAACCTGTGTAGTCGTGTCACCCAACCTAGGGGGGTAACCAAAGGCTCTCTGATTGGCTAAGAGATCTGCTCAGTGGCATGCATCTCAGATGGAACTGGGATCCAAGCCAAAATCCTATGGAGACCAAGCATCTGAACTCTAAAGAGAAGTTTCCACTAACTTTCTGCCTAAAGCAAGGCTATACCCATTATAATCTCTCCAAACCGACCATGCTTATCCCATTTAACTCATGCAGATCTAACTCTCCATTGGAAAATATGTTTTCATTTTTCAGAAGGCAACAATAACCAAGGGCAACCGAATTCTACCAATAAGACCTGAAATGATAGCTGGCTCCCTGGCTGGAGATGGACCACCCCCCTAGCACATCGGCTGGAGCTCAGATGAAACCAGAGAGAAACTGGCAAGAGGAGCAAGAGAGCTGCTTCCACAGCGAGCCTGGCAACCTGTGCCAGGGTGACGGAGACAGACACTGAGGGTACTCAAAACCTACCACATCAGAAATGCAGAAGCTGCTAACAGCTCAACACTATAGTATACTTAAAACACACCAACAATGGCTCAGTGAATTTTGTGGAAGAGGGGGTGTAAGATTGTGAATATTAAGGTGGGTGGGGATTTCCAGAGACACTGCACCCCCAAGTGACTGACTGCTGCACACACAGCTCGTACCCCATAACCCTATCTATGGTACATACCAGCAATCCCACTGAGTTGGGTCCTCAGTGGAAAAGAGGCCGAGAACAGGGAACCAGTATTACCTTCAACACATGATTTGTTCAGTTTCTACTTAATAATTTTTTTAAAAGTGAGCCAATGTATTCAACGTGCTTATAAGTACAAAACTGTGAACTAGTTTGTGTCTTTCTAAGTGGACTGCTTCAGGTATTTTGTTATAGTCACAGAATGCTGAAAATACGCTCTTTTCCCAGGAGTTGTCCTGTGATACTACTCAGTGATCCATCTTTGATGCTAAATTTATGTTTGCACTGATCAGCATGACTCTGATTTTGCAGGTTTGAGTCAAAGACCAGCCTTAGAGCTGAAGTATTACTCATCCTCTAGTGAAGCACAGTGACAGGATAGTTCCCAGAGGTGCACAAAAAGAGACATGTATTATTTAGAAAACATAGAAATATAGAATACTACTATATTTTACTTATTCTGATCCATTTTTCCAGCTAGGTTGTGAGTTAGGTATTAGCTTCTCCCTTTAGATATAGAAAAAGAAAAGGTCAAAGTTGGTGAGTAACTTTCACAAAGCCATCATGCTTGATGGTGAAAAACAGAAAAATGTCTGACTTCATGGCTCATTCTTTAAATATCATATGACATTCTTCCCCTCGTATTTTTACATGAGTAACAGGTGAACAGAGATGTAAGCAAATGTTCCAAATATCTTATTTAACCTCTTGTTCTCTGTGAAGATCCAGGTCTGGGTGGTTTTCTCCTGTGGTCTTTCATTTTGCTATTTTATTTTTCTGTTCTAGGACTTTGCAGATTTTGTTTAGAATACTGGTGTGTTGAAGTAAAGATCCAGTAGCACTGTGCTATCAAGTAGCTTAGATTTACTGGAACATGAGTGACTTGACTGTGGATCTCCTGAGCACAGAGGGTTTGCTTTGACTCTGTGTCCCTAGAAGAGCACTGAACACAGACGTTTATCAATACGTTAGATAAACAGAAAGGAAGTGTCAGTGCAAAGTGATGTAAAGCAAAGAGCATTATGTACTTCAGTCTGTGCTCATCACATTGATAGACTTGGTCAAAGTCTCAGATTGATCTTTTATTTCATTGTGTCCTTGGGCAAGTGGCTCAAACTCTGTTGAGAGTGAATTCCTTTACTTTTAAAACGAAGATAATAAAACTAACCTTTTGGGCACATATGCATTTGGCCTGCACTTTAGACCCAATTATTTGTTCATTTCCCTAAAGCTAAAGTCAGCCACAATTTCTTACAATTTACTCAACTTGTACTTCCAAAAAAGTTATTTGAAAACAGATAATAGGCTGAATTTATTTTGGGATAAGTTCAGTCTTCCAGCTCTACCATCAGAATTATTAATTATTGGAAAATATTTTATTTTAAATTAATTACTTCAAAGGGAATATCCATGAAACTTTGTTAAAGAAACATTGTCATCTATACAAAAGGCAGATTTTCCAACCAAATGTAAGAACAGCATGGATTTAAACAAGTATAAGCATAGTTATTTAAGAGGCTTTTTGATGGATATACCCATTATTCTGGGCAAAGAATAGTGAGGGCTTTCTCATGAGTCTATGACCATTGAATCCATAATATTCTGACTTGGTTCTCAGTACCAGACATAAGCTTTCTCCCACTGAGCAGGTCTCATGTCCAATCAGATAGCAGTTGACTAGCCGCATAGGCTGTGTGCCACTATTGCACAGGTGTGCACATTGTGCCCAGCTAGTTGATTTCATAGTTTACAGTTCCCCTAATTCAGAAGGGGCCTCGATGGAATGGGACAAGGGAAGAGGCACTATAAGGTCATAACCTGATGGGACCATGACCAACATGTGATATGTTCATACAATAAAATGCATAATTAATAAAAGAAAAAAGAAAAACTGCTTTTTATTGAGACATTTTTATTATTATTCTATGTTCTTTTTCTCAAACATAATTCTATTGTATTTATTTTCTCCTTATAGATATAGTTACTTAAATGCTTATGAAATAGTAAGATAACTCATTTATCAACAATTTTCTCAATCGTTAAGTTGATTGGGACATTTTCAACTGAAAGGGACAAAAACTCAATTGGAAAAGGCTTCGAAAAAGAAAAGATGAAAGGAAGCCAGGATAAAACGAGAGAAAGTAAGGATTTGTCTGTTTATGTAATTGAAACTTCAAAGGTACATGGTTTGTAGCAAGGTTTCAGTAAGGAATAAGCTCAAATGGTCTCAGTTTTTCTGCATTTCTTTATTTCTTTCTTATTGCTTCGTGGTTTTTTTTTGTTTTGTTTTGTTTTTACTGGCAAACCTTGCTTTTGTACATGAACAGAAAAATCTCTAGGTTTGCATTTTACTCAGTAACTTAGTGGACCACCAGCTTAGCTTAAAATTACATAAGAAGTCCTGGGTTAATGCTGTTTGGATCACTGACTGTCCCTGAGTTAGTCATGGCTTTGGGTTGATATAATGCTCTGAGAGGCTGCATCCAGATCAGTTTCCTCTTCTGGGATTGAGAGATAGGGTCACGTGCAGCTGAACAACATAGACCCAGAGCACAGAAGTAGTGGACACAAAAATGAGGATACTGTTATCAAAAAATAATGGAATAGATGCTGCATTGGATATATTACAAATTATTGTATATCTTATAATATATTATATATTACACATATTACATATACATGTATATATTCTTATATGTTTCTACCTGTTATAAAAACTAAAATAGTATTTTGATGTAATTGATAGATTAGAAACTTTATTAACTGTGGTATAGTAAAATACTAGAGCTTTATATTATTTATATTTATTATTTATATTATTTTTATTGTTTGTAAGTGTGTGTCTGAACATGAAGGTATTTTTCCTTTCTGTGAAATTTACGAAGGAATCTGAGGCTATAATTATATATTCAAAATTATAATTCCATGATCATAGCAAAAAAATTTGACAGGAAAAACTCAATCTCATTTTATGACATGACATACAGGCTAATACGTTCACAGAAATTTACTATATATAAACTATCACATTTCTGAGTCTTTCAATGTTAAGGGGTCATTTGGGTAGCATTCCCCACTGAGATTAATGTTACCATTTCTTTGGTGAGGTTGAGCAAACCCTCTTACCCTGGTTGCCCTACAACAGACGACAGGAGGTCATGGCAGTTACCTAGTGCATGACATGGAGAGGCTAGGAATGATAAATGGCAGATTTTTATGCCTCATTCACTCAAAAGACTGTAACCTGTGATAGATTTTCTTCTTATTCCCTAAGAAAAACCAAACTCCGATGTTATTTGTCAGGCCCCAGCTCTGCTGTACGGCATGAACGTAGTCAGTAGGGATGGCTTAAGATCACAGAACACAGATATCGCAGATATTAATAATCAATAAAATATAAAGTTAGATCAAGACTTCTGAGGGAGTTGGGGTTTGACTGATTTAACCAGGCAGAACATAAATGTATCTTTAGCTTTGGATAAATAATCATGTATTTCTTAATAACTGCGATAGGACTAGGTATCAGTGTGCCTCTTAGCAGAGGGTACTATGGAAAACATACTCGAGCAGGTTACACAGAAGAACGTTAAGGTGACATAGGGAAGCTCAAGCCCAGCTGGCAGCAAAACCCAAGAGAACCAAGACCCCTGATGGGACAAAAAAAGATAGCCAACTGCCTGGCATGAGAACAGCCACCTCCGGCCCATCTCCCAGGGCCCAGGAGACATTATCAAGGACGTGGTCATTTAAACACCAGGGCTGCTCTCACTACTAACCTAACAGCCTGATCCAGGGAGATGGCAATTTAATCCTGGTACCACAAAAATAGTTAGAAAAAGATCTAATAAAAGTTTGCCCACTAAATAATGTAACTCATTATGGACAATAAATATTAAAACAAAAAAAAAAAAAAAGCTACAGCCAGACCTCAAATGCCCACTCATGGAAAAGCAGTGTAAATTTAGGTGTGCTGGGAGGCAGGGAGGCCTGTTCCCTTTCTCTCAAACCTTGGTACAGCTTAGATCTAAGCCCCTCCAGGCCTGGCCTTCTCAGTGGGGGAAGGCCCATGGGAGGGGCTCCCCATCCTAACTGCCAATATGCTCCTGAGCTGACCTCTGTGAGGTGGGGAGGCGACCTGGGCTATCTGCCCCCCAATCCCTCACAGGGGTTCCAGGGCACCCACACCAGCTCCTGCGTAAGAATCCCCTCCCCTGCCTTCTTCCACGGGTCATAATAGCCACATTGTCCTTCAGAACACAGACATCGCCTCCTTCTGGGAGCTTCTCCCAGCCTCTGCCTTCCCAGGAGCTCCAGCTCACCCACACGACTTTGGATCGGAAGGCTCCGAAGGTCTCCATGGACCCAGAAGCCCGCCCGGGGCGGGCCTAGGCTCCGCAGGAGCAAGGAAGCTGGCAGCGCCTGTTGGGTGCCCAGCGCAGGCGTGCGGCCCGGGGACGGGCCAGGGGAAGCCACGGCCCGGGACGGAGCAGGGGACCCGCGATGTGCGCTGAGATGTTCAGGCGCTGCCTGGACGAAGAGACCCGCCGGTGTCTGGAGGCCGTGGCCGCGGTGGAGAAGCACTTCGGGGAGCTGTGCCAGCTGTCGGCCGCCTACGTGCGCAAGGCGGCCAGGCTGCGGGACCAGGGGGACCTGCTGGCCAGCGCGCTGCGCGCCCAGGCGGACGCCGAGGCGCCCTGCCTGCGCCTGGGGCTCAGCAACTTTGCGCACGAAGTTGCCCGAATTCAGGACTATCGCCAAGCAGAGATCGACAGGCTCGAAGCCCAGGTCATCGCCCCCTTGAAAGCTTACGGCCTGAAGGTTAAGATGAAGAGAGCGGACCTGGACTCCATGCTAGCCGCGAAGAACCGAGAAGCCAAGCACTTGGCGAGGCTGGGGAGGCTGCACCAGCGGAGCCCGCGGAACCCGCGCGCCATCTCCCAGGAGGAGATGGAGCTGCAGAGAGCGGCCCGCCACGCGGCGCAAGAAACGCAGCACCTGCGCGAAGCGATGGAGGCCTTTCAAAGGCAGAAGATCAAAGACATCAAGAATATCCTGTCCGAATTTATGACAATTGAGATGTTGTTTTATGGCAAGGCTCTGGAGATCGCCACTGCTGCCTACCAGCACGTCGCCAGCATTGATGAGGATGAGGTTTTCCAAAGTTCTCAGCAGCCGCCAGATGATTCACGTCCTCTGGGCATTGAAGGCTCGGATTCCAGGTCAGCACATCGGGTCTGTCAGGAGCAGGACAGAACTGGTGACCAAGAAAAGACCAGCAAGCAGAAGATGAAGACAAGAAAGACCAATGGAAGAACGGAAGATGAAACTTCGTTTTAAGAAAACTTCACGCTTTCACGGTTTTTCTCAAATGACTTGGAATCCAATGTTCTCAAACTATAAAATTTTACACTCACGTGATAAGCTAAACTTCAAACTATAATCCTACTAAGAAATGAAAAATTAAAGGAAATTTATGCTGACCAAAAGTGAAAGTTTTTCTTCTCTTGCCAACATTTCAAATTAATGCAAAAACTTAATTTTTGCTTAAGTGACTTACAAGCAAGCAATGTGTATTGTATTTGTTATAATTATGACCTTTAGGAAATCTACACAATCCTCTTTGAATTAATAAAAGGGACACGTATGCAGTTAACTTAAAAATTCAATAAAGCAGAGAGACACAATAAGAACATCCAGGCATCCTGTGCAAGGACCTGATGCAAGAACTGAGTTAATGCATCAGTGAATTTAAGAGCCAGTCTGGGATTCCAATCTAAAGAACTCTTGTGACTAAGTAACTTTGGGACAGACTTATCTTGTATTTTAGTGTTTCCTTCTCGAAACGAAGTGGCAATTTCAACATGCCTACTGCCAAGGGACGTTCAGAAAAGCAAACGAGCCCATGAATGTGACAACTACAAAAAAGTCTACTGCAGAATTATACAGCTTGTTCTTACTGTCCAGATACAGTGAATTAAGATACACAAGCATCAGATTACTTATACAACTTGATTCTTATTAAGCTTTTCAGGAGAGCGCCAAAAAGCTCTCTTATAAGAAGAACTCTGGATGGTCCCAAGAAGAACTAATTTTAATCAGGGAGACAAAAAGCCAAATCAAACAACTGCATGGAATCAAATAAAGTGACAGACTGACCCAGATGAGAGGGAAGATGCCAAAGATTTTTATGATGAGAAACTTATATCAACTTTTATCCTTAAGGATGGATGACGTACGGCACCAAGTAGACTGATACTCAAGACTGGCTACTAAATAACTCGTGCTTTAAATTTTACTTCAGAGGTTGATTCTTAGAGGAGGATGTTTCCATCCAATATTCCTGAATAAAGAGGGGATAACTCAGAGTTAAAGGTCATGTGTTTCTTTAAATTGTGAAGAAAATGTTTGTGTGATAATGCATTGATGGATTAATGACAGAATAAACCATGTTCATATCTTAAAGGATAATGACATTTAAAATCATAATCTTATTCACAGGATTTTAACATTTAATTTTTTAAAATATATTTATTTATTTGCAAGGAGAGAGAGAGAGAGAGAGAGAGAGAGAGAGAGAGAGAGAGAGAGAGAGAGAGAGGGCACACCACTACAAACCATCTCCAGCTGCATGCACCACTCTGTGCATCTGGCTTTTATGTGGGTACTGGGGAGTTGAACTCATGTCCTTAGGTTTTACAGGCAAGTGCCCTAAACGCCAAGCCATTGCTCCAGCCCCAACACTTAATTTTATTGGCATACAAAGCAGGTTTCTTTATGGTGTTTTCAAATAACACTTTTGTTTCTCTTCCTCCTCCTCCTCCTCTCCCTCCCAGCCTTCTGAGCCTCTCTGCTTTCACCCTAGTAGCTTCCTTGCTTCTTCCCTCCTCTCATCACTTTTTGCTCCTCCCATGGTCTCCTATCTTGACTCATAGCCCACACTCAGTCTCGCAACCCCTTACTTACATACTTACACACATTAAATGTTAGCATCTATGTAGGAGAACACATTATTATTATTTTTTGGGTCTTTTCTTGGCTTGGTTTACCTCACTGAGTATAATATTCTCCAACTCCACCCATTTTCCTGCAAATTTTCTAATTTCATTTTTCTTTACAGCTAAGTAAATCTCCACTGTGTATATGTACCACATTCCATTATCCCGTCATCAGTTGATGAACACCTCTGGGTTGATTCCAGGCCCTAGCTAATGTGAATAGATTCGCAGTGAACATGGATGTGTAAGTATGACTGTGGTAGGATATAGAGTCCTTTGGGCACATGCCCATGAGTGGTATGGCTGGGTCACATAATCTCATGTTTAACTTTTACGAGAAACCTCCACACTGCTTTCCATAGTATCTA
Source organism: Zapus hudsonius (assembly GCA_004024765.1). Taxonomy (NCBI): domain Eukaryota; kingdom Metazoa; phylum Chordata; class Mammalia; order Rodentia; family Dipodidae; genus Zapus; species Zapus hudsonius. Next base: position 31,241 of record PVHP010019028.1, read on the forward strand.
AGTCAGTTTTGCGCTCCCCCCAACAGGGATTCGTGCAGGAATTCCTTCCCCACAATCTGACTAGCATTTGCTGTCATTAGTTTTCTTGATGATACCTACTCTGACTGTGGTGAAATTAAATCTTAATGTGGTTTTAATGTGAATTTCACTCCATTTCACTCATGGCTAAGGATGATAAACTTTAAAAAATATCTATTCACCATTTGTGTTTCTTCTTGTGAGAACTGTCTGTTATTTCTTTAACCCATGACAGCCTTGTTTCCTCAGTGTGTAACTTCTGCAGTTCTTTATAGATTCTGGATGTCAATCCTCTGCCAGAGGAATAACTGGCAAAGGTCTTCTCTCATTCTTGAGGCTTACTGTTTGATTTTCTGGTAGTTTCCTTTGCTGTGCAGAAACTTGTCATTTGGAACTAATCCCATGCTTTTGGAGTCCCTTCAGAAACTTCATACCTAACCCTGTAACTGCCAGTGTGTTGCCTATGTTTTCCTCTAGTACTACCACCATTTATGGCTTTATATGAAATATGTTTTATCCATTTTGACTTACAGGGTGAGAGACGTGGGCCGAACTCCATTCTCCTGCTAAAGAATATCCAGTTATGACCACATTATCTTTTGAATTAGCCATTGTCCCAATGTATATTTTGATGCTATTGTCAAAAATTAGGTGTCCAGGCTCCTAGGTTTTATCTCTGTTCCTCTGTTTTATTCCTTTGGTTGATGTGTCTGGTTTTTTTTTTCTTTCTTTCTTTCTTTCTTTCTTTCTTTCTTTCTTTCTTTCTTTCTTTCTTTTTTTTTTTTTTTGGTCAGTGCCCTGCTAACATGGTCACTATGGGTCTATGGTATAATCCTTGATCAGAATTGCGAAACCTCCAGAAGTTTTCTTTCTACTTAGGTTTGTTTTGACTCTATGTTATCTTTTATGTTTCCATAAGAATTGTTGGATTTTTCTTTCTTGTTTTGAGAAGAATGTCACAGGGAGTTGCACTGAATCTGTAACTTACTTTTGAAGATATAGCCATTTTCATAATACTGATTCTACCAATCCAGGAGCATGGAAGTTCTTTCCAAAATCTGATTTAATTTATTTTTCAGTGTCCTAAAGTTTTCTTTATAGACCTCTTTCATATAATATACTTGTTTAGGTATATTCCTAGGTTCCCTTGTTTT